>ML340793.1:0-33918 GCA_005239505.1 Nicotiana paniculata | reverse complement strand
AAAACACCTAAAATGCACGGTATATAATGCTAAAAATCATGAATTCTAGCCACGCATCAAATAGCCTTTAAATTGTATAACTATTTATTATCCAATGTAAAAATTAAAACCATGTTATTTCGCAAAAGGAGTAAACGAGAGATCGAGCCAAGTGAAAAAATTATATGTTGAAAGAGTGTATCAAATTCTAGCATCAGAATTTTCATTTTATTTGTTTTATACTATTTGTCATCCAACAATTACTCCTTAACAAACTTGAAAACTAACAGAGTGTTGAATAGCGCTGACAAACTTGAAAACTAACAGTGTCATCCAATAGTTACTCCTTGACAAACTAACCAGTTGGCTAGTCGTTACAAATAGCAGCAGCGGCGAACATAATGTATATGCAGTAGCAACAAAGTAAAAAGCGCAAAGAAACCATCATCAGTTAAGCAGAGAAAGAAGGAGGAAACATCCGCTGGAACTTTAAGAAGAAGTTCAAGAAGAAGAAGAAGAAGTATAAGTAGAAAGAAGTACACATACCTGGAGTTTTTTTGAGTTCCAATACCTAAGGAGTTCCTTAAATTGAGAAGTTGGAACATCTTCAGGGATATTTTGCAGTCAAGTTTCATCATTGTGATAGGCGTCAAAGTGATATTTTTTCAATCTACTCTTGTGCTTTCTCCAGGTAGCTTGCACTGATTCCAAAGTATATTTTTTCCAGCTTCAGGAATATCATAAAAACCCAATTTGGAGAAATTCTCAAACCCCGAATATAATTCTTCTTTTACTTGTTATACTAATTTAAAGAATCTTTTTGCATCTTCGGAAGGTCCATCCCTCATGAAATAATCCATCAATATCATCATGCATGTCGGAACCTTCATCATTATTGCTTGGGCATGGAGTCTTTCTCGAGGAAAATCCTTCCCTGTGGAAAACCCATTTGGTGTATCCATGAACAAACCCATTAACAATCAAGTGATCCTCCACCACATTCCTATAATACCAAAAACAATTAGCGCACTCTTTACAAGGGCATAATATTTCATTTCCTTGGGAAGCTCGTTCAAACGCCTTATCAAAAATATTATTCCCTCCTTGTATGTACTCATCAGTTGACTTTCGGAGGCCCATCCACCTTTTATCTTCGTTATCCATTAAATTAGTTTTATCCTATATGACACCAAAACAACCGGTATAAATTTGGTTTATATACTTTTAATCGAAAAAATCAGCTAATAAGAAAGAATAGAAAAAGCCACATATTCTCAAAATTATATGAATTTCATTGTTGTGAAATTTAACAGTCACCAAAACTGTCACGATCGCAAATCTACTAGTCGTGATGACACCTAACCCAACCCGCTAGGTAAGCCAACTAATAATTATCCAGTTTCAATTAGATTAACAAGACAATTAAATGAAAGTAATTTGCTGAATTTTATTCATTTTCCAAGGACTAGTAGTATAAATCATGAGCTTCTAAGAATAGAGTTTACAGAACCGAAATGAAATAAATACATGGTCTGTTTGAAAAGTACATAAACAGAGTTTCATAATCTAAGGCTACCCCGAAAAAAGAGGCAGCTTCATTAGGGACACATGTACATCTTCAAATCCAGAAACCAACACAATACCACAACAACCAATATTTTCATGCAATGTGTAGAAGTGTAGTATCAGTACAACCGATCACATGTACTGAGTAAGTAATAAATCTAACCTTATGTTGAAAGCAGTGGCGAGCTATCACAAGGTCGGGTACTAATATTCTACAACAGTTCATAATAGCATAATACAAGTAATTAAAGGAGTATCTCAGAAGTAAAATGCTCAACTCGTTCACAGTTTCAGAAAATAGGCATGCTTTTCAAATATCTTAGTGAAAACTCAATTCCTTTGCCGAAAACGCCAAAAATACAGGTAAGTGTGAAAACTGTGATTTTTCCCAAAATCCTTTCAACAAATAATAAGATGTTTCATTTTCTTTCCAAATAACAAGTATAAAATACATCTCTATGCTCACATATCATTGTGTATAATAAGTCATGGATGACGTGATACTATATAGCATGAGGAAAAATGCATCTCTACGCCTGTATGTCATGTGTGCATGCAAATGCCATGTATCTCAAAGATGAATCATGTACTCACACTCTCAAAGTACTATATCTCACTACTCAACGCTCAGCACACTAAGACACACAGCGCTGTACAATAACTGCTGCAGCTTGCAGCCCGATCCATACACATTTATCGTCGACTGCGCTCAATAGTGTTCAGACTCCGGAGAGGCTCCTACAGCCCAAGCGCTATAATCTGCATGGGCAATTCACGTGCTGCACAGACAACTCACGTGCCATAATATCAATATCTAGATCCGGACAGACAACTCGCGTTCTGCACACACAACTCACATGCTGCAAGGACAACTTGCGTGCTATGATATCAATACCTGGACCCGCACGGACAACTCACGTGCTGCTCGGAAAACTCATGTGCTATGGTATCAATATCCTCACAACCAGGACCCGGGCCTCACTCAGTCATCAATCTCTCCAGTCTCACTCACGGGCTCACAATGTCATGAAACTAGCCCGGCAACAAGAATATGATGTATCAATAAATAAAAACTGAGACTGTGATATGATATGAATGCATGAACGTGACTAAGTAGAAAATATCAACGAAGTCTGTGAAATGACAGCAAGAAATGACCACTATGGTTCTCAACAATATCAGCATAAAATCTCAGTTACTTTATCACATGGTGAACACACATATATCGACAAAATAGGGCCACTATACAGAGTCCCAATTCACAGGGAAACGCTTACACGCCCGTCACCTAGCATGTGCATCACCTCAATACCAATCACATAACACGTAATGCAGGGTTTCATACCCTCAGAACTAAGTTTAGAAGAGTTACATACCTCGAACGAGCCAATACTAATGCCGAGCAAGCCAAGCGATGCTCCAAAGATTCCATCACGCACGTTCCGACCTCCGAGCGGATCGAAACTAACCGAAAATAACTCAAATACATCAAACAAGGCTAAGGGAACCAATCCCATTCAGGAAAGATCAAATCTTGAGTCAAAAACCCGAAATCTGTCAAAAGCCCATCCCGAGCCCGCACCTCGGAACCTGATAAAACTCACAAAATCCGACAACCCATTCAATTACGAGTCCAACCATACTAATTTCACTCAATTCCGACTCCAAATCGGTGTTCAAAACTCAAAAATTCATATTATGAAACTTTAGGCCAAAACCTCCAATTTCTTCTTTAAAATTCATCAACCAAAAGCTAAAATTGAAGATAGATTCATGGAATATAACCAAAACCTAGTAGAGAACACTTACACCAATTCATATGGTGAAAATTGCTTCAAGAATCGCCTCAATCCGACCTCCATAGCTCCCAAAATGCAAAAATTGCCGAAACCCTTCGAAATAGAGTACTTTATAATCACTGGTGAACCAATGAATCGCGATCGCGAAAATACCCTCGCGATCACGAAGAAGAAGATGCACTGCCCCTGCAAAAACACTACGCGATCGCGCAGTAAGCTATGCGATTGTGAAGCACGAACTTCTCAGTCTCGAAAAGAATCTATCGAACATGGTCCCAGGCTCGCGAACGCGATGAAGAAGCCATGAAAACCTGCCCAACTTAGCTTTACAATGCGAGCCCGTGCACACCTAACCAAATGCGATGCTCGATCTACAGTAACCTATGCGAACACGTATCCATATTTGCGAAAGCGATGAAGAACCACTCAGCCTCAATTTTTCCCTTACGCGATCGCACCCCTTAGCCTGCGATCGCAAAGAACACTGGGTGCACCACACATCAGTAGAACCAACAGTGAAGAATGCAGGAAAAATGATCTGAAATCCATCTGAAACACGCCCGAGCCCCTCGGGACCCCATCCAAACATGCCAACAAGTCCCATAACATAACACGGACGTACTCGAGGCCTCAAAGCACACATAACAACATCGAAACGACGAATCAAACCTCAAATCGGAATCTATGAACTTTGAACTTCCAGTTTCCAAAACTAGCGTCAAACCATATCAGATCATCCCGGAATGGACCCAAATTTTGCACACAAGTCCCAAATGACATGAAAAATCTATTCCTATTCCCGGAACCACAATCCGAATCCGATATCCTCGAAATCAAATTCCGGTCAAACTGATGAACTTTCCAAACCTTCAAATTTCCAATTTTGCCAACTTGTGCCGAAACCTTCTAGAAACATCCAATTGCAAATTCGGGTATCCGCCGGAGTTCAAAATCACCATCCGGACCTAACGGAACTATCAAAACTCCGCTCCGAGGTCAAATTCACAAATAGCCAAACTTGATAAACACTTTCAACTTAAAGCTTCAATAAAGACATTCATTCTTCCAAACCGACTCCGAATAACCTGAAAACTAAAATCGGTGATTCACAATCATACAGAGCTACTCATGCCCACAAAATACCGAGTGAAGTACGAATGCTCAAAACGACCGGTCGGGTCGTTACATCCTCCCCGACTTAAACATACATTCGTCCTCGAACGTGCCAAGAGTGATCCCACGTCACCCTATCTCATATAGGTCCGATAACGTAATATAACTGAAATTTATCAATTCAAACTAACCATAAGACTGAGAATCCCATCTTCCAACATCTGGAATCTCTTATAAGATCTGAATCTCGCAACCTCCATGCTGTATGAGTCTGAACTAGCCGTACCAAACCACCACCATAACCCAAGCTACAATCACAGGATATACCACATAACCCAAATACCCATAGCAAGATCTCCGATCACAGTACCTGCTCAGAATGACCCAGTGTCGGTAATAAACCTCATATCAAACAAAATCTCACTCTAAATCCTTCGTACACTGCTGATAATAAAAGAACACGCGGAAACTCACAACCATTCATCAAATCAACAAGCCGTAGAGCTCCCTCTCCTTCAACAAGAACTATAGCCAATTCCTAAGCCGACTATTATCCTTCAAAATATACCTCAATCAAATCCGATAGCACCCATCCTAGATCCGACGAATTTATCCTATATCATACCAACTAACCTACTGACACACAACACCAATACTACTCGAAGCCACAAATCGTGCACTTCATGCACCAATAAGCAACAACTCATATGTATTCAATCATGAAAATGACTTAATAAAGAGAACCGTCACGCAAATTCAATGGGTACCACCACCACAAAAAGAACCCATCACACACCGTAGAACCATCACCCGACCCTAACACAAAGGTTCATACCTCAACATAACTCTGCTGCAATGCGCGACTCCATCCAGATGCCGGTCCATATCATATACCTCGAGCCACCTTGCTCAAAAGCAATAACCACAGGAAGTTCGACATCCAGTACCCAAAGTGCTTTACCATAACTACAGAGAATCAGACGATACAATGCCACACAAAATCCGAAAGAACATAACTATTACGCCCTCAATCATGCAATACCCAATTACTCATCTCGCTCAAATTCCGCTATTTGACCACCATAAGACCGCACCACGTGTGCCTAAAACTAACGAATCACAACTCCTCATAGCATAGAAGAGCAACTCACAGAAATTTTCAGAACAGGAATAAGCTCAGCAACAACCAAATGGCACATCCCTCAACAATAGCATAATGGAGCCAACCAAGCCGACTCGGTGTAGAATACACATTCTAATTGGGCCTACTAACGGACCCCCAAATCAACTTCGGACACCCACAAATAGATAACTAAAACCTCGAAAAGCCCTCATAACACATACTATATTCTGGCTAGCTTTGGCCATGACTTCACAGTCCACAACCATGAAACAATCCGCTCCTGAGAACTCCCAGTCTCCAAATCCGTAGAATACACGAATCACCATATCTGATCCCAGCTCCACCGCCAGAATGTCTAACACATCTCTCACACACGATCATCCAGTGAGGAAATACTTCTAAAATTCTTCATGTCACACAGCAAAATACGAATATCAGTAGTCGATCAACCAAGAGAGTGCCACAGTACCAGTGAAGTATCCATAAATCAAACACGTTGCCCCTTCTGAAATGTGTTCCCTCTTTAAGCCACACCAAATAGTACCATCACTTACTTAGCCATCCGAGACCGTCCATCATGCCTACAAATTTTTGACCTTTCCTCCAAAACTAAACTGTGACCTAGCACATGAAAATCTCAATCCCACACAACACAGAACATCTACCATACCATCATATGAAAAATAAGAGAACTTCATAGTCCACTCCGGGTCACCAGCAACTACATACTCAATTAGCCAACGACCTTCCATTTGATTTCATCTCGGGGATAATCACAATACACAACATGCTCCACATACCGGCAGGAAATATACACCCCGAACCGTGGTAGATATCATCTAGAACCCTTCGAGACTCATTTGCTCATAACCAAGCTATCAGAACCGAACCCCTCTAATTCCACCCAGCCACGTAGGCCTACATAACCCAAAAGGATTGCCACGAAACACCATTAGAGACTAGCCATGTCATAAGTACCCAAGAAACCGATTATCCATTATTGTGCTGATCCACCCTACTACCAAGCTATCATAGTTCTCCAAGTCCTTCCCCAAATTGCCTTTCAATTGATACTTCTCCTTGTTAGAACTCCACGGTCCTTAACTAATAATTTCACCACACTAGAAACCCTAGAATAAAACCACAATACCCTAAGGCCCATAAGCCGTTGACTTCCCTCTGAAAATCACTCTAATGAGACCTTATGTGAGACTAAAACTGTTTCCTTCACCTTCTCGCTACGGAAAAACATAATCCCCAATGATAAAAAAGGCCACAAGTCTCGACACCGTCTAATGTAACTCTCAGTTTCTAGCCATATACCAATCTAGAAAATTCCAATTGCTATATTTAAATCTGGAATCCCTTAGAACCATTCTCGAGAGTCATCCATTCTACTAAAATCTCAATTAAACTGACCTAATAGACCGAACGACCTGTGACCCATTAGCACACCAACATCCCAGGGAGTATCCCGCACTCCTAAGAAATTGGCCAAATTCCTACTCCATGCACACTACATCCTTTACGAATAACAACTCAATCATTCAGTGATCTCCATATACCCATAGAGTGTAATACAACCCGTACCTAGAATTCCGTTGCTCGAGTCATCCTCGATCTCAACCTCTTCAAGTCATAACGGATTCACAATTACCTCAAACCAAAACCATTACAACACATGACCATGCAATCTACTCGTCGATAGCAGACTCCCCCACTTGGCTCAAAGCCATAGATCAAAACACACAATGACTCACAATGTCCATACTCTATTGATGCCATAATACAACAGTGAGATTCAACTAAATCCTTCATAAGCTCATATAACACAAACCATCTAATCATCTGCAAATCTCGCATTCATCCTTGTAGTAGTCAAGCCAACTCTCATAAGCGACCCGAACACAAATTGCAACACATATAATTCGCTGGTAAAAGAGGACTCGATGCAAAACAACATAGGGATCACACAACCTCAGGACACCCTGCAGGAGATAACCCACCTGCTTAGCCTCTAACTGACATCTTTCTATACCCTTCCACAATCACACTACTTCGCAATCACCCAACCTTCCCGAGCCTAAACTCATAACACGACATGACGATCTACTTAACCCCACAAATAATCAACATGAGAGATATTTCAACACACCCATAACTCGAGGCCATACGCCAAATCAAGATAGAAATCAAACACCCAATAGTCCTTGCTACATCTCAAGTAAACCATTCTCGTCACATTCGATCAATCCGAACACAATTTCGTAGTCAGATCATACTCACCATATAGTTATAAAATTTCCAATCCCATTAATAGGGACACCAATGAACATATAAGTCCCAAAAGCACGTGATCATACAATCGAATTCTCTGTGCTCAGGCCACCGACAAAATCTGGTCTCAGGTCCTCCAGCCTGGCCCATCACCAACACACTGATATCACATCTCACACCTTATTTATGGAATCACAAGCCATTGAGGCACAACTGATACCAAGCGCTCATGTGCGCACATGAATGCGTGGAAGGAATTCAAAGAGTTACGCCTTCAAGATGAATCAATGCCGCACGACAAGGAAAGAAATATGGGAAGTATATCCTAAATGTCCTATAGCCTCTCAAAGATAGGTATGGACATCCTCATACCGATCAACAAGACTCTACTAAATACTTGCTCATGACTTGTAGAACCCATGAACCTAGAGATCTGATACCAACTTGTCACGATACCAAATCCACTAGTCGTGATGGCATCTAACCTAACCCGCTAGGTAAGCCAACTAATAATTATCCAGTTTCAATTATATTAACAAGACAATTAAATGAAAGTAATGTACCAAATTTTATTCATTTTCCAAGAACTGGTAGTGCAAATCATGAGATTCTAAGAATAGAGTTTACAAAACCGAAATGAAATAAATACATAGTCTGTTTGAAAAGTACATAAATAATGTTTCATAATCTAAGGCAACCCTGAACAAAAGAGGAAGATTTATCAGGGATGCATGTACGTCCTCAAACCTAGCAACCAACAAACGCAAAATCCAACATCTACACGCAATATGCGGAAGTGTAGTATCAGTACAACCGACCCCATGTACTGAGTAAGTAACAAACCTAACCTTAGGTGGAAAGCAGTGATGAGCTATCACAAGGTCGGGTCCCATACCGGTATTCTACAATAGTTCATAACACCATAATACAAGTAATAAAAAGAATGTCTCAGAAGTAAAATGTTCAACTCGTTCACAGTTCAAGAAAATAGGCATGCTTTTCAAATACCTTAGTTAAAACTCAAATTCCTTTACCGAAAATGCCAAAAATACAAGTAAGTTTGAATAGTGTAATTTTTCCCAAAATCCTTTCAAAAAATAATAAGATGTTTCATTTTCTTTCCAAATAACAAGTATAAAATACCTCTCTATGCTCACATATCAATGTGTATAATAAGTCATGGATGACGTGATACTATATATTATGAGGAAAAATATATCTCTACGCCTGTATGTCATGTGTGCATGCAAATACCATGTATCGCAAAGATGAATCATGTTCTCACACTCTCAAAGTACTAAATCTCATTACTCAATGCTCAACACACTTAGTCACACAATGGTGTACAATAACCGCTATGGCGTTTAGCCCGATCCACACACATTTATAGTCGATTGTGCTCATTAGGGGTGTTCAGACTCCGGAGGGGCTCCTACAAACCAAGTGCTATAATTCGCACAGACAACTCATGTGCCATAATATCAATCTGGATCCGCCCGAAAAACTCACGTGTTTTACAGACAACTCACGTGCTATGATATCAATGCCTGGACCTGCACGGACAACTCACATACTGCACGAACAACTCACGTGCTATGGTATCAATATCCTCACAACCAGGCAGCTGAACTCACTCAATCATCAATCTCTCCAGTCTCACTCACGGGCTCACAATGTCATGAAACTATCCTGACAACAAGAATATGATGTATCAATAAATAACAACTGAGACTGAGATATGATATGAATGCATGAACATGACTAAGTACAAAATATCAATGAAGTCTGTGAAATGACAATAAGAGACGACTATTATGTGTGTCAACAGTATTAGCATAAAGTCCAAACATGATATCTAGAATAAATAACTACCGAGAAAAGTACGGATGCTCAAAATAACCGGTCAGGCCGTTACAAAAACAGTCACATAAACAACTACGTAAGGCAAATTTCATCAATAACAAACATTTTTAAAAATAATGGCTATTATATTTAGCAAGAACAATGTATTTTTTTAAGTTAATGACGTTCCATAATCTTATCAGTGTGTGCCATAAAAAGTAATGCAAATACTTGAAAATTAATACCAGCAGAAGAATGTTTGAAGATCAGCATTATATGATTCTGATATCCATGAAAAGAAAAGGCAACAATGATCCAGTTTCACTTATAACTAGCAACATGTATTCCAAAGTTTAACATCCTTATGATATTCAGAGGAAGGGAAGTATACCATTCTGTTAAATACTGGGCCGCATAAAAACAATGAATGAAGAACTTGGAAGTATTTCAGCAAAGAGGAGAAGACGTAGAAAGAAGAACTAAAGTTAAAAAAAGAAAAATTCTCCAGCATTTCACTGCTATTTGGACGCTGAAATAGTGAAAGAAGAAGAAGAAGAAGAAGAAGAAGAATAAGGAAGAAGAAATCATCATATACCTGTTGTCGCTGAATCTCTGTTGAAGTTCAAAAGGGAACCCTAGTCGCTATTGCTGCTGGTCGTGTTTTAATAGAGAGACACTGAACACCCTTCTTTTTTAATTAAATAGGCTGGCAACTTCACTCGCTTCGCTTTGCCGCTTCTCCATTTTTAGTGGGGAATGCACTCTTTTGTCTACCCGAGTCGCTTCATATAGTAGAAGAGGGTAAGAGGTCGCTTCGCTTCGCTTCGCTTCTTGCTTTTCACAACCCTGGCATAAACACACACATCATATATTCTAAGGTCAAGATTATGGAAAACTCTTTTGCATGTCAAAATTTTAAATGTATTGTGGATAAGGAAATAGAAGTGGAAGAAACATATGTACTAATTTCACAGTTGAGAATGGTGTACTAGAGCTTTATCAATATTTTTATTTAAAAATGCATCTAATGGTATAGCTCTCAAGAGATGTTGGAAGAATCAATGATATTCATATAAATATATATGTTTGTCATATTGATTAATGTCTCCATACACAAGGAGATGAACAATTGATATATAAAAAGGTATACATAACTTAAGCACCTTCTGCTGGTGGCTTTGCTTTTAAGCACAACTTGATATGTCTTGTGTCATCTGAAAGATGATGTAGTTAAGTTCATTTATTTTTTATCCTCTACCAAAAGCTGTATTATTAGAACTACAAATCTATGGGTTGAATGATCAACAAATAACCTACAAGTTCAGAAAGCCTTGTCCGTAAAGTGGCAATCCTAATAAAATCACGAAGCTTTTTACTGGGCAAACATATGGGCTTATTCTTTAGGTTCCAAATTAATATGCTATTATCTTACGTACAAAGCATATCAAAATAATATGTATGGCAAACTTATGATTCCTTAATCTCTTTCAGTATCCTGTTTTATGTCTAAGTACCTATATTCATCTGGTATATCTAATTTAAACAACAAGTATGAAGATGCAGGAAAATCAATTGAGCTGCATTAAACCAGCCACTCTAAGTTGTATGAGTTACTACTTCTAGTTCTAGTTTTCTACCTTTTTGGTTTCTTGTACAAATTTCCTAGAATTAAGAATTTAACATAGAAGGGAACCATCATATTACCTAATGCATTCCTATATGTGTGTGTGTGTGTGTGTGAGAGAGAGAGAGAGAGAGAACAAGCAGGATCTGAATATATACTCTAAGACAACGATATACATACCATATGATATGCCATCACTCATGCACATCTAATAACCCTTATGATTATAAAGTCACAAATACCAATTCTAATAAATGAGCAGAATCTTGTTTAGAAGATTTATTGAGACCAAATTCTAAACACTCATCAGACAGGACAAGAAATCGAGGTGGTGCACTCGGCAGTAACCATATTATGCAGCATTTCAACACATCAATAGAAGTATACTATATCATCAAAATAGCATTCCATTTATTAACAAGCTCAGATTCATCACATCTCTCCATCTTTCTTTTAATAGAGATTACAATGTCACAATTTACAGTTCTCTTGGAAATTACATGGCCCTTTGTACTCAACACTCATCGAGGAAAGCATCTAGATACTATGTTGTGGGAGAAAGGAAAAACACACTTACCTCCAGTCTGAAGTACTTGACTTTCCTATCAGGATTAGATTTCCCTGCTACACCAACAGATTCAACGACCTCTATATCCTTTCTCTTTGTAGCTAATTTGCGAGCAGCGCCCTGAGAAAAAATACGAAGGAAAAGGTTTGATGATGTCCAAGATAGGAGGAAAGACATGAGGAAGGGGGAAACCAAAGACAAGTAGGGACATCACCACTTCATTTTCCAAATGCATGTCACAGTTTTCAAATAATTACTGCAAATTATCGTCTTCATAAATAAGACGAGGCATCTAAAACTACCTCAGATACTACTTAGCGAACCTAAAGCTGCAGAATGAATCAACTTTCTAGTAACCATCCTTTCAGTTGAGCACTTGAACTTCTAGATTTATTATTCATATCTGTTTTTAGTTATATAATTTATTCCTTTTTTTAGGTGGACAAGTTGTACTTCTATACAGAGTATTCATACAATGGGATTGATTCATAGTTGATTGATTGATACTAATACACTTATTCATGACAACTTCAACTCTTTAAAATTTAGATAAAGGACAGGGGACAATTTAATTCTTAATCTCTAATTGTAACATCACTACTTTGCTCCAAAGGAGCTCTATTCTCCAAAAGATTCGTAGGATCACTCTGTGATGAACTTGCTTTCACCATAATGCAATTACTATGCTATTACATGACATGAAACAAAAATTATGTTAGAAACAGTCTACTCATTTACTTGTAATTGAGGTGCTTCCATGTCTTCTATCCACAGTCCCTTTCATTTGCTTAAAAGTTTACTGTACATATAATAGTTTAAGGACTTGAGGTTAGAAAGAGGTTTGTATATTCACTGTTCTAGAAAAGTTCTACTATTTTGCGACATACTGTGACCAAATAACATCATAAAATTGGACAAAATATATAATTTGAAATGGGTAAGTTAAGTTCCTTGGTCGTAATTATAAAGAAAAGGCCTCAACAATTTACAACTTGCACAGGATGCTTATAGCTTTTCGTTCTTTGCACTAAGTTATTAATTACAACTATGAGGGTATCATTGACGAACTACCGATAAGTCGAAAAAGCTCTACTTCCGAAAGTTTATTAGATGAATTTTAAGGATTAGATAGCATCATTTTTACCAAGCAAGAAAATTTATAAAGGCAAGAAATTTGTCTTAGAAGAATAACCCCAATGTCTAATAGACGTGAAGTCAAGCACTTACCCATTAGACTAAAGCACAAACATGAACAAACACAATTTTAAGTGAAAGCAACACAAGCATAATCAGACAGAAGTAAAAGAATGTGTTTATAAAAAATATTACCAGAGAAAAAAAAAAAGGAGCGACGAAACAATTTTTTTGAATAACCAAGAAAGTGAACAACGAAGATCGAACATCGATAGCAAACATCGAACAAAGAAAATCTCATAGTTTCAAACAGAAAATCAAAACCTAACAAATAAATCCACCAATTTTGCAAACTAGAAATCACAAATGTATATAAAAACAAAGCAGAGGCAAAATAATTGTTTAGCAAATCTATTACCAGATAAAGAAAACATAAGGGGAAAAGAAAGCGAAATCGAATAGTTGTACAAACATCAAACATGGTAAATATTGATAGCCTACCTCGGGGATTGCTCATATGTTAGCCGAAACTGGTCGTCATTCATCAGAAGTTGTCATCCTTCGCTGGAGTTGGCCGACAGAGTTAGTCGATGGTGAGGTCAATGTGTTCTAGGTTGAGGCTGAGAGAGACGATGTCTTCAAATAGAACATTTCTATATTAAAGAGTTATTAAAATATTAGTGGGGTCATTTATTTTATTGTTTTAATAAATATGTGGGAGGGAAAGTAAGGAGGAAAAAGTAAACCGTTCCAATATACTTTTATTTTATCAAACCGTTCCCACAGGTAACTCTATGGTATCACTTTTACAAATCGTCTCCATATATTTACTTATGGTAACAAACATTATACTATTGGAACAGTTATTCTTCAGAAGTGTCCCAAAAGCCTTTTGACTCTATTGGGAAAATTAAGACCGTTCTAATATATGATTTATTGTAACAGTTACAAAACCGTTACACAATAACCATTCCAATGAAATCATTTTCTAGTAGTGCCTTCTCGAGGGTCATTTACCTACTCTAATCCATGATAAATGGCCAATACACATAAATTGACTTGTGCTTCATTATCACCTGAATACTCTAAAAAATAACAATATCCTTAGGCAACCGAGTAAATTCTTTCTCCTTGCACACCATATCCATAATGAATATCAAACCCCAGTTATCCCACAACCTTCATATAACAATAAAGTATATTACATCAATGCATCCAACAAATCCGTTGCTCAAGAAATCCTCGAAGTCAACCTTTTCTAATCATGACTGATCCACAAGTATGCTTTAGCACAAAACTAATGTAACACGTGATTATGCAATTTGATCACCGATAGTAGACTCCCCCACTTGGATTGAAGACATAGTACACATCATATAATAACCAATTACTCTTTCTTTATGACTTCCATGATCTTTGAACTGTTATTCTATTGAATTTTTTATAAGCTCATGTAGCATTAGTCATGATTATTCTAAACCATCTGCCAAGCAATCGAATTCTAATCGTGGCATATGAATTTCGATAGATAGAATAAAAGAAAATCTTCATAGAAATAACATAAGGATCACACAACCTCAGGCCTTCCTAAGGAGACAACACACCTGCTTAACCCCAAACTGACATCTCTCCATGATCCTACCATGGTCACAAACACGAAGCAATCACTTAATCTTCTCGAGTCTAAACTCGTCAAAAAGACATATAAATCTACTTCATTCCACCATGAACAACTGAAATATCCCTATCACACTCATAACTCGAGACTGTACCACACATCAAGATAGAAATCAAGCATCCATAGCTCTTTGCATTCCAAGGAAATTCTTCTTGTGACTCCAAACTATCTAAGAATGGTCCTTAGTCATATAATACTCACCATATAGCTATCTCGCAACTCACTGAGCCATAATTCCCATTCTTAGGAACACTACCAGACATATTAGTCCAAATTCACACACTAACACAACTGAAACTATCGAGCCCCAGTTGCAGTTTGATGTCATGACCCAATCTCTCACCATAGGATGTCATGGTGGAACCTAGTCTCTAATACTAGGTAAGCCTATCATAAATGAAGAAGTAACATAAATAATAATAGAACTTCAAATTTATACCAACCAGCTATCATAAAAGAACTCCACAATTCAACTGACAATAACTCCAAAAATCAAGTGAGGCTGAGTCATAAGCTCTACACGAGTATATTGAACATCCCTAATACATCACTATCTAAATAAAGAGTATGCAATAGAGAAAAAGGACAAGGACAGAGGGTGCCTCCGAGGCCTGCGGATTCCTAAAGGTGTACCTTGAAGTCTTTGATCTGGAAGCTCTACCCATTGGTGCCTAGCCTGGTATGAGGTACCTAGATCTTCACAGAAAGATAAGCAGAAATATAATATGTGTACTCCACAACGGTACCTAGTAAGTATCAAGCCTGACCTCAATAGAGTAGTGATGAGATCAGGTCAAGATACCTTGATGCGAGGCTAGAATTCATGGTTTAACATGTTATATGCCCTACATTTTATGTGCGTTAATGATAAAAATAAAATTTTTATGTGCATAATGGATTCTATTTCATGTGTAGGTGAATTGGAGATGGAAGCCGACCTAAATGGATGCAAATACATCGAAAATACGCTCAAGAGGCGAGGAGGAATGCACCGGGATATAGCCGGGCATTTGAGCCCAAATGCCTGACCCTGCCTGGCGTTAGCCAGGCGTTAGAGCCCAAACACCTGCCTTAGACTAGCGTTATCCAGGCGCCAGGGCCCAAACGCCAGGCCCCTGTTCCGGATAAATTCGAGTTTTTGAAGAGTTTAAGTGTTTCCCGGTTGGAGTAAAAGTCTCCTACACGTTTAGGGTTTATCCCAAACATATAAATAGACCCCAAACACAACTTGAAAGGGGATTCTAAAGAGGAAGCCATTGAAGAGAAGTCAAACATCGATTTGTACAGCTTTTATTCATTACTTGTAGTTTAATTATGCAAGTTATTATGGATTTTATTCTTATGAACAAGTTTAGCTAATTTCTTTAATCTAGGGTTTTGGTGGAACCCGTTGGGGGATGAACTTATTGTGTTATTAATATAGTTCTAATTGGTTGATTAATCTCTATTTGTTCAACTACGTTCTTGTTGTAGTTAATTGAATGGCCATCAATTAGCTGTTCCTATTTATTATGTATCTACTTGAGAGAGAGTGCATATTTAGGTAGTTGTTTGAACAACATCACTCCCGGAGTATAGACGAAAGTCATAACCGAGGGTTTAGAGGTTGGATTAGAAATAACGATACCTCGGGTGCAATCTAAAGTGAACTGTAATGCAATCTAGCTAGCGTAACTTGAGAGAGTGCGTCTAGTAAATTATCATAATTACTTGAGAGAGATTTATGGTAGATAGAGTGTTCATTATTGATAGAGACAACTAATCAAACTATAAGAAGTATCCGAGAAGGAAGTTCAACGATGGGGGAAACCATAACTTTAGACCCTTATTACAATTGTTTACACCTTATTGTAGTTAATCTTTAGTTTTATATTTTCATTCAGTTGTAGTAGTTTAAACAACACCAAGTTACAGTTTAGTATTCTGACAGCTTGCTTGATACGTTAACTCCCTGTGGGATCGACTCTGAGCTTTATACCCCAGATTATATTTGCAACGTATGTTTAGTGTTTTATTAGACATAGTTGAGCGTGATCAAATTTTGGCGCCGAATTAACGGTATTATCAAGTGTAGATGTAATTTACACATTACTAGGATTCAAGTTTGATTTTTTTTTATTTGATTTTTATTTTCTTTATTTTTGTTGTATTNTATGTTGGTAATTCTACTTTTGATCCTCATTATGCATATTATGGAGGAAACCACCCAGGGCAAAATTATCAAAATATTCCCGAGAGTGAGTTATGTGCACCAACTCAATCTTATGTGAGGAATCTGTGTGATATGTATGGTTGTCAAGATGGTCACTTTCAGGGTTGTGCTTATATTTCTTATCTTCCCCCAACCCCTTACTTTGATGGTTCTTCTTTTTCTTGTGAAGTTAATAGAAACAAAGAACCCAGTGATGATGACCTGAAAAGGCTCGAGGATATGATGAAGTGCATTTTGGAACAACAGGAGGAGTTACAACTGCGGGTACAAAGGCAAGATGAAACTATTCGCAACTTGGAGGCTCAAACGAGTCAACTAGTTGAAGCTTTTAATGCTCAATATGCCAATATTATGGATAGTATCCAGGAGCAGTGTACATTAGAGATGGAAATTGAGGTGCCAATGGAGGGGTCCAAAGTAGAAACCCAACACTCTAACCAACCAGAATTTGAGGATGCCGATGTTGAAGAAGTAATACTAGAGTCAACCAGGGACGTTGAGGATTCAAATTTAATTGACTCTAGTGTGATTGATGTTGAGGATGTTGGAAGTCCTGAAGTTCATGTGTTTGAGCGCATTGGTCCTCACTCCAAAAATTTTTCCACATTGTGCTTGGATGATGATATGGAAATAGAGTCATCTAACCCAATTGCGGAGTCAAGGAATGAGGAACAAGATGCCTACATTCTGGAATTTTTCTTGCCAGAAAGACATGACACATACCTCATCTAAACGCCAAAAAGTGTAAAATAGTACAATGGTTGCTTGGGCCAATTAGATTTGTTCCACCACCCTTGGAGCATAACCGAAAACTTGATTCCAAATTGGGGGCTTAATTCATAAGTTCGAAGCGGAGGCAGAAAGTGATTCACGTCGTGCCGCGACATTAAATCAAGCGCTTGTTGGGAGGAAACCCAGCTTTACTGCTTTATTTTATTTTATTTTATTTATTTATTTTTGTTTTATTTTATTTTTTTAATTGTATTATTTTTGTAGTGTCAAATTTTTTGAATTTTTTTAGGAGCATGGAACACAAAGCCACTGGAAGGATGCAACAACAAACCAGATGGTTGGAACTAAATGTGAGGTACCCGCAGGAAGGACCAGGCTTGGGAGAAGTCTGAGTACCCCATGAGATGCTAGTGCTTCGGCCTTTGGCCTACCAGGGAGTTTTTTTTTACCCTCTTGTATGCATAGGTGCGCATTGGGGACAATGCACAATTTTAAGTGTGGGGTGAGGAGATTGTCTGGTGACTTTCTATGCTATTTTAGTTATGTTAGATTAATGCAATAATTTATTTTTTTACAAAAATTAAAAAAAAAAAATTTAAGTTTTTCCCGACAATGGATCTATTAGACAAGTTTTTTTGAGGGAAGTAAGTCTAAAGAAAATACAAAAAAGATATTTTGTTTTAGATAGTGTAGTAATTCCCCCTCTGTTTTTCTTTGGACCACGGTTCTTTTCCAAAGTTTTTTATTGAACCAGGTGTAGGTAGTTTTTAATTTTTAGGAGTAGTAACCACATGGTTGAGGGCTTAATTTCAACAATATCTCCGAACTTTGTGATGCCTTGAGAATAGTCAGTACTTTGGTTGTGACGCTTAGGCTCAATTTTTTGACTCCAGGATAAATACCTTAAATCGGGGATTCTTAAAATTTGCTTAACTGCTTTGACTGGAATGTCGTGATAGATCCAACCCTGGGTGAGTTATGTGCCATGTGTGTGTGAGGTTTGTATGCTATTCTATGCATTGCATTTGATGTCTAGAACTTGCCCCGTGTGTGTGCAAAGCGAAATAGAAGTTTTATTCAGTCTTGGGAGTGATATAGGCGTTTCTTTGTTGAGCCACTTATATATATTTTACCCACCTAATTGTTATGTATCATACTTAAACCCGTTGAGCCTATAATCCTGTTTCTTTGGAAACTACATTACAAGCCATACCCCTTTGTTTGAATCAATCATATATTTGAACCTTGTCACCTCTCGTAAGCACTGAAAATGTGATGAAATATGGAAAAATTAAAGTCGGGNAAAAAAAAAAAAAAAAAAATAGTTGTATTGTTGAAAAATGTGGTGACTCTTAATGTAATTGTGCTTAAAGAAGTATGGGGTAATAACATCAATGTGAAGGTGGAGTTTGGCTTAATATAAGTTTGAGGTTGAATGCAAAAGTATCTATATTAATGTGCTTAGGGAGGTGTAGTCACTCTTATATCTAAATGAATCCTACCCGTCCCGCGGCCTACATTACAACCGAATAAAGTCCTACTTGATCCTAGACTGAATGAACACGATTAGTAGAGTATTACACTACGGGCAAGCCTATGGTGCATCTTTTGTGGCATTTTTTTTATGAATATTATTTCTGAGAGCGAGTGAATTCTTTCTATCTTGAGTTCCTAAGTGTTCTTAAATTTTATTGTGTGAGGAACTAGCTCTTTGATTTGGTGAGGACACAGATTCATGAAGGAAAGGTAATGTTGTTGACCTCTAAGTTAGAGTAGTTAGTGAATTGTGAATAAAGCATGGTATTTGTGAGTCGACTATTGAGGCGAAGATGTCACACCTCTGTGCTTGAAATGTTTTAAAAATTCTTGGTATAACTTGTTAAGGGGTTTGCTTAATAAGTTGTGTACATGAGTGTAGTTTGATTGCTCGAGGACGAGCAAATGTTTAAGTGTGGGGTATTGATGCGAGGCTAGAATTCATGGTTTAACATGTTATATGCCCTACATTTTATGTGCGTTAATGATAAAAATACACTTTTTATGTGCATAATAGAGTCTATTTCATGTGTAGGTGAATTGGAGATAGAAGCCGAGCTAAATGGATGCAAATACATCGAAAATACGCTCAAGAGGCGAAGAGGAGTGCACCGGGCTATAGCCGGACGTTTGAGCCCAAACGCCTGACCCTGCCTGGCGTTAGCCAGGCGCCAGAGCCCAAACGCCTGACCCTGCCTGGCATTAGCCAGGCGTTAGAGCCCAAATGCCTGCCTTAGCCTGGCGTTATCCAGGCGCTAGGGCCCAAACGCCAGGGCCAAACGCCAGGCCCCTGTTCCGGCTAAATTCGAGTTTTTGAAGAGTTTAAGTGTTTCCCGGTTGGAATAGAAGTCTCCTACACGTTTAGGGTTTAACCCAAACATATAAATAGACCCCAAAACACAACTTGAAGGGGGATTCAAAAGAGGAATCCATTGAAGAGAAGCAACCATCGATTTGTACAACTTTTATTCATTACCTGTAGTTTAATTATGCAAGTTATTTTGGATTTGATTCTTATGAACATGTTTAGCTAATTTCTTTAATCTACGGTTTTGGTGGAACCCGTTGGGGGATGAACTTATTGTGTTATTAATATAGTTCTGATTGGTTGGTTAATCTCTATTTGTTCAACTACGTTCTTGTTGTACTTAATTGAATGGCCATCAATTAGCTGTTCCTATTTATTATGTATCTACTTGAGAGAGAGTGCATATTTAGGTAGTTGTTTGAACAACACCACTCCCAGAGTATAGACGAAAGTCATAACCGAGGGTTTAGAGGTTGGATTAGAGATAACGATACCTCGGGTGCAATCTAAAGTGAACTGTAATGCAATCTAGCTAGCGTAACTTGAGAGAGTGCGTCTAGTAAATTATCATAATTACTTGAGAGAGATTTATGGTAGATAGAGTGTTCATGATTGATAGAGACAACTAATCAAACTATAAGAAGTATCCGAGAAGTAGTTAATCTTTAGTTTTAATATTTTCATTCAGTTGTAGTAGTTTAAACTACACCAAGTGACAATTTAGTATTCTGACAACTTGCTTGATACGTTAACTCCCTGTGGGATCGACTCTGGGCTTAATACCCCAGATTATATTTGCAATGCCCGTTTAATCTTTTATTAGACATAGTTGATCATGATCACACCTACTAGGATAACAATAAAAAATTAAACAATTATAATACAATCCAAGAATGTAAACGAGGAAAATGAGACAACAAGGAAATACAACAAGATAGGCTGCAACTGAATTTAAAGCAATAAATGTAACAAGGAAGGAACACATAATAAGAACATCAAGAAATAACACTGGCAAATACAAGTGAGGTAAATGAGAGATAACAACAAGTATCACAATTAAGGTACCGCCTCGCAATCTCATTTCACAATCACAATCATAATATTTCCTTATATCAGCACGGGAGCCTTACATTTAATTTTGAAAATTATTTTTTCCGAAATAGCTACCTGTGTTTTAGCTCATCTTATCACACCGCGTGTCTTCAAGTAGTTTACCTACTAGCAACATGCGTACCGAGACCACCTTGTCGCATCACACGCATATCAACCCTTATCCTTATACCACCACATGTATATCAATATCACAATATATCAAAACTCGCACTTTAAGTGCCTAAATGCCACAACATGCTAAAAGAATCACAATAACAATGTTTCCACAACAATTAGCCCATGGCTCAACCACAATGGGTACAAGAGTCTCAACAATAGCAACTGAAAGTGAATAGATCAAATCTATTTCAACAATGTACAACTTTACCTTAATGTGATCATGATTTTTACAACTTCAACAACAAAACTTAATAATAAGATGTTGCAAGAAATAACAACGTCAAGTAAGGTAACTCAACAGTTAAATATTTTACTAGGCAATAAGGAAATAATAATTTCAACTAAGCATGTAAGGGCAATTAACAAGTAAGAGATATGACAAGTATTAACAATGTCAAATAAAGCATGTAAGGATATATTAACTATGATGAATATAACATGTTGTGACAATTCGTTTAAAGGTATGAAAAAAATTTACATAGCTTAAACCAGTCAATTATCACAAATAGTACGTGTACCACTCGTCACCTTGCATACACGGCTTTCAAGTACCACAAATGACACAAAACAACTCCAATCCTATGGGAAAATTCCCCCACACAAATTTCGGCAAGATACATACCTCAAATACGCTAACTCAATCCGCTAGTAAGCCCTTAAAATGAATATCCGCCTCTGAACGGCTGGAATCTAGCCAAAATAAATTTATACCATAAATACACACCATAGGTAATTATTTCGAATAATAAAGTTACAATCTTTAAAGAAATTCAAAAAGCCAACTCAAAAAGTCAATCCCGGGCCCACATCTCGGAACTCGACAAAACTTATAAAATTTGAACACCCATTCAAAAACGAGTCCAACCATACAAAAGCTATTCCATGCCAATCTCAAATCGACCATCAAATCCTCAAAATATGGCTTATGAAGTTTTCACAAATTTCCCGAATTTTTCCAACTCAAAACACTAATTAAATGGTAAAAACAATGATGAATTCATGTAATCAAACCGAGTCAAAATCACTCACCCCGATACACTCCTTGAAAATCTCTTCACAAATCGCCCAAAAGCGAGGTCTCTAACTCAAAAGATGAAAAAAGGAACAAAACCGTCGATTTGGAAATAATATATCTGCTGCCTAGTAATTACTCTACGCGATCACGGAAAACAACTCGTGATCACAGAGAACAAGCTCTATCAACTCATAAAGCACACCATGCGATCACGTTACTATAGACATGAATGTGATGGCAGGACATCCCAAGGTTACGCGATCGCGGACAACACATCACGAACGCGATGAGAAATGTGTGCCTCAGTAGGATCGCCCTTCCTTCTACACGACTGTTACACCCCATATGTTCGTACGTGAAAGTACACCATAAATAATCGACGTAAGCTCGAGAATGAGATTATTTTTTGTAACAACCCGGTCGGTCGTGCCGAGAGTTTAACCCTGTTTCCCCCATTTCTTCTTCATTATATGCGGTTCAACTTCATTACATTGTGTTAGATTGGTTGGCTCGGGTTCGGAGCAATTTTTGAAAAGAAATGAGACACTTAGTCTCTTATATTGGTTCAATAGTTGGAAAAGTCAACCGAAAGTTGAATTATTGGTAAACGACCTGGAATGTAGATTTTATGGTTCAGATAGCTTCGTTAGGTGATTTGGGACTTAGGAGTGTGTTCGGAATGAAGTTTTGATGTCCGATGTAGAATTAGGATTGAATTGGCGAAAGTTAGTTTTTGGCGATTTCCGGTCGGCAGTGGAAAATAGGCTATCGAGGTCAGAATGGAAATCCAGAAGCTGGAGCAGGTTCGTAATGTCATTTTGGATATGTGTGCAAAATTTCAGTTCAATCGGATGTGTTTTGGTTGGTTTCTCCATCATTGGCAAAATCTAGAAGTTTTAAAGTTCATAGGCTTGAATTTGATGTAATTTTGGTGTTTTCGTGTTGTTTTTGGTGTTTCGAAAGCTCGACTAAGTTTGAATGATGTTATGGGGTGTGTTGGTAGGATTGGTTGAGGTCCCGGGGGCCTCGGGTGTGTTTCGGATGCTCAAACGAGCACTTTTGGTCTTTGGGAGATTGCCGGTTTTCTGGTGTTTTAGCAGCAGTGGCTTCTTCAGTGCGATCGCGTGAGTTCACCCATGATCGCGTAGGGTAAAGTTTGAGGCAGGAAGATTTTTTCTATGCGATCACGTAAGGAGGTCTGCGATCGCATAGGTTGGGCAGTCAGAGCAGTGCGGTCGCGTGGTGTATTGGGCGATCGCGTAGAAGAAAAAGGGGGCACATGAGGTTGTTGCGATCGCGTGAACGGGTACGCGATCACATAGGTCAGGGAGTAGAAGCTACGAGATCGCGTGTGTAATGGTGCGACTGCAATGTGTAAAATTTGGAGGCAGTTAGTTTGTTCTTCGCGATCGCGTGGGTGGTCCTGCGATCGCAGTGAGTTAATGTTCAGTGCCAGAATGTTTTTAAAATGCTATTTTTGTGAAATTAGTTCATTTTCCTCCATTATTGAACGAGTTGGGAGTTCTTTTGAGAGAATTTGAATAGGAAATCAAGGGAATCACTTGGAGGTAAGGTTTTCAACTTCATAATTCGTTTCTATGTCGTTTTCTAAGTAATTAAACCGGAAAAATTGTTGGAATTAAACCCAAATTCGGGGAAGAAGGTGCATGCAATTTGGAATTTTCTTTTGAGGATTTGAGTGGGAAATTGTGGTCCGATTTAGTGTTCTTGGTATGTATAGAATTGTGGGAGGACGAGGATTCTAGTGATGTAATTTTTATCAGATTCCGAGACGTGGGCCTGGAGCTCGGCGAATTTCGAGATTTTTGTATTAATTGATAGTTTTCGATTGGGTTGTGTTCCTTAGCGTATATTGATGATGTTAATATGGTTTAGGTTAGATTAGGAGCAATCGGGAGTCAATTTTAGGGGCAAGAGCATCGCCAATTAGTGTTGTGAACCGGTAGAGGTAAGTAATGTCTATAAAGTTTGTCCTGAGGGTATGAAACCCCGAACTTCATATTTCTCACTGTTTTTAGAATGACGCACATATCAGATGACGAGTATGTGGCGCACACTAATTTTTGGATTGGACTTGGTCCTCTCCGCAACAACTATTGAATTGCGCATTTTACTCTAAATCATATGTTAAATTGTGTTATAATCTATATTTGGGCTATAACCCATGTTTGGGGCCTCGTGCCGACTTGTTTGGACCCCTTGAGGGATTTTTACTGCTATTTCCTCACTGTTAATTTATGATTTACACTCAGTCATGTTATGTGTAACTGATTTTGAAACTCAACCTTATTTACACTGTGTTGAGATACAAAATGATGCTTTTGGGTCGAGTACCCCGTTTCAGTGATACACCCGAGGGGCTGTTGAGAGGTGCTGACTGAGTGAGGCCGAGGGCCTGATTGTGAGGATATGATACGCTACGAGGTGGTTTATATTAGCGCTTGGGCTGAAGGATCCCCTCCGGAGTCTGTGCACACCCCCAGTGAGCGCATGTACCTACTGAGTGCGAGTGCCGAGTGATTGGGAGGCATGAGTGACTGTGAGATATGCCCGATGGGCTAATTATGAGTGACTGTGAGGCATGCCCGAGGGGCAGGTTCTGATACATATTTTTTCCCGAGGGGATACTTATGATTTTACCACTTTTACTCTGAACTTATGAAATATGTTTCGCCCGAGGGGCCTTTTTATGATTTTCAGCATTTTTACACTAAACTTCTTGAAAGTTATGTTGAAACTATTGGCAAGTGTGTTTCCAAATGATTTTTACTAAAATCAGCTTTTAAGCGTGATGATTTGACGTATACTTTGTTGAAAGAAAGGTTGTGCTTATTGTGAACTGATGATATTGATTTTTATGTGTTTCTTGCTGCTCAGACCTGATTTATTTTCGTTACTACTGAGTTGGAGTACTTATATTACTCTCTGCACCTTGTGTGCAGATCCAGGTGTTAGGGCAGGGTGAGCAGTGTATCGGTTAAAGAGATTTCTCGGAGGTTTGCGAGGTAGCTGCACGCGTCCGCAGTCTTGCTCTCTCTCTCTCTCCTGGTTACTATTATAGAATTTATTTTCTTTTGGGTTGTATATTTTATGTAGATGCTCATGACTAGTGACTCCGGGATCTCGGGGGTTGTATTTAATATTCAGTATAACTTTAACTGTTTTAAAAAATATTTAAAATAAACCTTTACGGGTTATCAACTTAGTAAAGATGTAAACTGAAGCTTATTGCGATTTGAATGTAGTTTCGGCCGACCTAGTTCCACGATAGGCGCCATCACGACTGGTTTAGATTTGGGGTCGTGACATTTTTAGACTATAAGTATGATGCTATTTCAAACAAGGGATAAGTAAATTAATGAAGGTGAGGGTAAGAAAATCGAAGAAAATGAGTTTCGTCGAAAGTTTCCATTTTGAGAAAAAATACGGTCCGAGCTATAATACCCGATATTTATGGACTAGTGCCATACAAGGTACTACATGACTATGATATAAGGTGTACAAGGTATGTTAAAAGTTAGTGGTATTTTAAGTAAGTTGAGATAATTATGTGGGTAATTAGTTAATTATTGGGTAATGTGACATTACCTAGTTAATTAAGGAGTTAAGGTTGATTAATTAAAGAATATGGTTAAGACAAAACATCCCTACGTGGCAGCGAAGCTATCCAAGAATTATGACTCTTAAGTCACTATATTATGCGGCAAGTCTTAACTTTGTGATACTTTTTATTTTAATAAAGGAAAGACACATGTAACGTGAATCACACCCATTTAATAAAAGAGAGACAAGAATCATAAGTTAGAAAAACTCATTCTTATACGCATTCAAATATAAATGTTTGTGTAGTACAAACGTAAGTCACATTAGCAAGATAAGATCTTCAACAATTCAAAGCAACATGAGATTTTGCAATTATAAGGAAGTACGATGAAATCTTTATCAAGAATATCATGCGTATTTTTCCTGCTCCGATCTTGCCATCACGTGTTTTGTCGCAATTAATGTGTGTTAGAGGGATTGTCAAGTGAATCGACTCAGGTATGTTAAGGCTAAGACCTTCATTCTTTTTGGCATGATCTCGTAATTACATGTGTTTGATAACGAGGCATAAAGAGAAGTTTATATTCCCAAATTTGTATACATTATCCTAGTCTCATAAGTTACATTATTCTCCCTTATCCGGACTTTAAATTCAATTGAGTTGTCTCCTTCCAGTCAAGAGAGAAGAGGTTCTATATATATATATTACAGTATTTAACCACCATCGAGCTATAATCGGTGGGTAGGCCCCTATTGGGCAACCTCTGATTAGATGGTAAGTTATATACCGAGCCTACTGTGGCCGAGCGCCTATGAGCGAGCCCAGTTGGCCGAGATACAGAGTCTAGTTTGGCTGAGCGCCTAAGAGCGAGCCTACTACGACATAACAATTATATATATACCGAGCCATATAAGGCTGAACAACTATTTTACTTACTATATTGAGAGAGTTGAGTCAGTATCAACAGGTAAGCATATATTCAGATTATCTTTGTCTCCCAGTTGTTTACAGTTATTATAATCAACTTAGTTTCAGCTTTCGGTATATTACCTTACATACTCAGTACATTATTTCATACTGATGTCCCTTTTCTAGGGGTGCTGCATTTCATTCGTGCAGGTTTAGACAGACTTGTCATGACCCAATTTTCCCTCCGTTGGGTATCGTGATGGAACCTAGTCTTAGGGACTAGGTAAGCCTAACACTTATTTAATAACAACAATAATAATAATGGAAATCTAACAGTCTCGATATAGAAATATTTACAGAATTTACAATTTTCCCACAATCGGTAGTACAAGTCATAAGCTCTACAGAGTTTACTACAACTTCTAAATACAACTGTTTGGATGTAAGTAAAAATAGTGTAAATACAGAATAGGAAGATGACTCCGAAGCCTGCGAACGCAGCAACGGGTTTACCTTGATTCTCCTCAGTACGGATCCGCACAGCTACTAACGACCAATACCTAGATCTACACAAAATGTGCAGAAGTGTAGTATGAGCACACCACAGCGGTGCACAGTAAGTATCAAGACTAACCACAGTGAAGTAGTGACGATGTAACGACTCGACCGATCATTTTGAGCTCTAGCACGTCGTTTAGCAGTTTGAGGTCACGAGCAACTTTATTTCAAGTATTATGACTTTTTGATTTTTTCGGAACTGAATTTCAGGAAGTTTGGAGTCAATTTAGGAAGAAAATTCTCAATTCGGAAGCCTTAAGTTGGAAGAATCAACTAAGATTGGAATTTTGAGTAAATGACCTCCGAATCATGATTTAAAGGTTCTAGCAAGTTCGTATGATGATTTCGGACTTGGGCGTATGTCCGTATCGGGCTTTGGATAACCCGAGAGCGTTTCAGCACATATTATGGAGATAGCATTTTAGAAGAATTTCATAAATTTGGGATGTAAGGTATTTCAGTGTTATAGATGTTCGTTTGGGATTCCGAGTCTGGGAATAACTTCGTATGGTGATTCTGGAGTTGGGCGCAATCGAAACTAAATTCAGATGTCCATAGGTCATTTTGAAGTCACTTGGCTAAAGATAGAAATTTGAAGATTTTTGAGAAGTTTGACAGAGAGTTTGACTTTTTGATATTGGAGCAGGTCCGTAATGTCGAATATGACTTGTGTGTAAAAATTGGGGTCAATCGGACGTGATATGATAGGTTTCGGCATCAGATGTAGAAGTTTGAAATTTCAAAGTTCATAAAGCTTGAATTGGAGTGCGATTCATGATTTCGACGTTGTTTGATGTGATTTGAGTCCTTGAGCGAGTTCGTATCATATTTTGGGACATGTTGGTATAATTGGTTAAGCTCCCGAGGGCCTCAGGTGGATTTCGGAAGGCTAACGGAATGGATTTCGGGCCAAAATATCTGCTGAAATTTCTGCTGCAAATCTGTTTTGGACAGCAACTGACGCATCAAAGAGCTAAGTTTTGAAGCGTATATATCAAAATATATAAGCAATCTGAAAATTTGCAAACATAAAAGTTATATCCCTTGAATTCTAGTTTCCAGAAAGTTAAACCATTCATGATTTGAACAGTTTATTAGAATGTTATGATCGATTGAAGATGGCTGGTGAAGCAGTGTCGACTGAATTTACTGATGCATGGAGCCGACTTTGGAAGCTCATATATCGGAATATATAAAGATTTTTATGGTGTACTACCTATCAAATTAAAGATCCTCGAGTCTATTTTCTAAAACTTCAAACTGTTTTTCGTTTGGATATTTCTACAAGGAGTATGGGCGTTTTAACTGAAGGTGTACAACAAGGAAAAATTTTAATAGGATGTACAACCTGCACAGCGCAAGGTACAACTCGAAGAAGCCTGGGCAGATTGTTTTAAACACGAGTTTTGGCCCATTTCTTTCATTTGTTTCATTTGGTTTGGACAATTTTGGAGAGCTCAAGGAGGGATTTTCGCCAAGCAACACTAGGTAAGTGATTTCTTGCTATTTTTGAGTTAAATATGTGATCTTACATGGATTTAGACATGAAAAATTAGTATAAATTTGAGATTTTTGGGGAAGACCTAGAATTTGGAATTTTGGACCTTTACCATGAATTTGAGCATGAAAATTAGAGTAAATCGTATATTTGAGTTAGTAAAGCTATGGGTAGAATTTATCTTCGAGAAATTTCGGAATCTGGGCACGTAGGCTCGAGGGCATTTTGCTCAACTTTTTGAGCGGAGTTGGGAACTTATATAGTTTGAATTGTTACAAGTATTAGAGTGAATTTTTATTGATTTACCCGTTATTTGAATAGTTTTGGGGCGCGTGCATCAATTGGAGTCGTCAGAAGGGCTTGGAAGCCTTATGGAATTTTGGAGCGAGGTAAGTCTCCTTTCTAACTTTGAGAGGGGGAATTGTCCCCCTAGGTGAACTGATAAAATATGTGCTGCTATCTGCGGGGGCTGCGTACGCACGAGGTGACAGGAGTCCGTTTGTAGCTACTATTGTGCTTATGTCCGGGTAGTCTAGGACCTACTAGCATGCCTTACGTGTTGTACATGTGATTCTGCCAATAATATTAGACTGGTAATGCTATTGAATTTGGTAATTTATTTCTTAAGAAGGCTAGAGTGTACCTTTCTTAATCATTTTGAAAGAGAATTGATTTCCTCCGTGGATAATTGCATTCCGGATAAGGTTTTATTATTGAATATTGTTAAAGTTGGAAAATGAATTCCGAGAAAAGATTTAAATACTATTTTTGTGACTTTTAAAAGAGAAATTTGTCATTTACTTAAGTATTTGTTTTCCCAATGTAGTCGGGGTGGACTGTTTGTTTTTTGCATGACTGTGTGTGACCGCTTCGCAATTTACATTCCGCGAGCGGAGTGTGATTTCCCCCACACTCATGGGAGCGTATGCCACATCAGATTGAAAGATGAAATTATGGTTCGGGCCGTTCGACCCTTGGCAGTGCATAGATATGATTATTTTATGGTAAGGATGCACTTATGGTTCGGGCAGTTCGACCCTCGGTAGTGCACATATATGATTATTATGATGGCTCAGGCTGGTTGTACTTATCCCGTATGCGCATGCTAAATTGTTAATGATTTCATGGACTATTTATTTAAGATATTGGGGGAAACAATCAAGAAGTAACTGTTTATTTAAGATATTTGGAGGAAAAAGAAGTAGTAATTGTTTATTTACTTTAAACATTTATTTGAGTTACAGTTATCATTAATGTTTACTGTTTTTATCATTCTGTTATTCCTATTACTGATATCATTTTGTGTTAAATTAATTTGTTGGACCTTAGTGAGTGTCTAATTCAACCCCTCGTCACTACCTCCCTGAGGTTAGGCGGGCGACTTACTGACTACACGTTGTTTACGTATTCATGCTACACTTGCTGTGCATTTTTATTGCACAGGTACTTTCACAGCGATGTGGCTGGTTTGGAGACTTAGGTGAGCTGCATCATCTGGAGGCGATCCGCAGCTGACAGATTCTCCATCGTATTGTATTAATTTTTTTTAAATTTCATTGTCCAATTTGTATCTCGGACAAGCTTTGTAATGATTGTATAAATTCTTAGAAATTGCTCATGCACTTGTGACACCGGGTTTTGGGATGTGTTTGGGATATATTTGCTAAAATGGAACATTTAAACCATCGTATTTGCTTAGCTGATTTTATTCAGTATTATGTAATAAAGCGAAAGGTAATGATTTCAAAAATGCTCAAACATGAAATTTAACTTAACTATTTAAATGATTGGCTTGCGTGATAATGGTGTCCGGCGCCATCACGACCTTATGGATTTTGGGTCGTGACAACATGGTATCAGAGCTCTAGGTTCCCTTAGATTTCACGAGTCATGAGAAAGTCTGTAGAGTCTTGCGGATCGGTACAGAGACGTTTGTACTTATCTTCGAGAGGCTACAGGGCTGTTAGGAGTACTTCACTTCTTGATTCCTCATCGTGCAATTTGATTCCTCCGAGGCTTATGCCTGTGTTTCTTCCTACCCAATCTTACTCGTCGTGGAGCACTTGCTATGAATCAGAAATTTGAGGAATTTAAATGGTGCTACGGATGTGGTGCGAGATATTTTCCATGCGTAATTGCTTGGGTCTATTGTTGTTGCCCTACAGAAGGATAATATGTTGTTTCAACTCAGTAGCTGTGTTTCTGAGAGCATTGAGGCTATGCTCAAGTAGTGATGATGTTTTCGATTGGTTATCACGCGGTGTTGATATGATGGTGGAATGCTTGCCCATTTGTCGGGGTAATGAATGACTTGAAGGGAGGTCTTCTCAGAGCGTAATTTTCAGATTACAGTATTTTAGTTCCCGCGGAGGAAGGGCAATTAGACTATGAATGTTCAAGTCTGGGGGATAAAGCGATAATACTTGGTGTTATCAAGCGAGGTGGAGTATTAACGTGTGATGTGATATCGTCGTCTTCGATCAAATAGAATTTGTTAAGTTCGCCGGTGTTATGGTTCTTCAGTTGCATTGGGTCATAGTATTGTGAAGTGGTATTGAAGAAGCGGCTTTCATAGACCGTGGTGTGCAGTGGTTCAAGTATTGAATGAGTATTTCTAATGAAGGAAACTCGAGAAAGATAATCTTCGGGGTGTCGAAGTTATGGTGATCTGCTGGTTTAGGTGTTGCAAAGAATGATATTGAATTGAGGCCGCAATTGAGAAGCATGCGATGAAGGAAGACATGTGAGAAGTGTCAGGGGGAGGCTAAATCTCTAAAATGCCAGGCATGAGAGACGGAAGTTGGGTAGTTTCTTAAAGGAATGAGTTTAACTAAAGCAGGAGAGTGGCAGTGTAGCATATGAGTTTAGTGGTAAGATAGCTACCTATCTTGAGGAGATGTTTGGAGTGGTTTGAGGATTTTCATGGACGGTGATTGGGTCCGCGGGCTTAAATTGAAATGTGGTTATTTCGGCGAAGGTTGGATATAATAGAGAGAAGTCGCTAGGGATGAAGAAGGATGCAATATGGCTGTGAATCTGAAGATATTGTAGCGCATTTAGTAGATGTCCATGAGGAGCAGACGGACTGGTAGAGTCGGTGAATGAGAACGGGCTTAGGATTGGGTATTGATGTTGTAGAGAGTGTGTAGTACAACATCGTTGGAAGGTGTTAGTTGATGATTTCCATAGGTGGGTTATCTCCTGTGAGTAGATTAGCGGTTGTGTGGTTGGCAAGTGTCTGCGAGGGAATCTAGTGGCTATCCGGTAGAAGGCCGAATATGTGAATGATACTAAAGAATTTAAGTATTCATGGGATGCTAATAGGATGACTTAGAAGAAATTGACATATTGGTTGAGAAAGATCGTGTCAGCAAAGGAGAGAGGATTTTTGTGGGGTCCAAAATGATGCAAGGAGTAGCTTCAGGTTAAGTAGGAGAGTCCCACCGCCTGTGATGGGGTTACAGGAATATCATCTCATGGGGTTGCGGACTATCAGCGTATTGGCAAGTTATTTCAGCTAAGGGGAAAGGAGTAAAAATGGTAATTGTGCATGGGATTTGATTAATATTTGCAAAAGTTGGCCCTATTGAACCAGGGTTAGGTTTTGGAAGTGTTCTATGTTATTTTCAGCGTGCAGGATAGTATGGAGGAGTGAGAGAAATAAAATCCGGGTTGTAGAAAGATTATCAGGAGGATATGAGATGGGCTGCGGGATTTAGGTAGCATGATCTCGTGAATCAAGGTCACCCGGGATGAGTGAGGGTTGAGTTGCTATGAGTTGAAGGAAGTTACTATTATTCCTGAGGCAATTAAAGATGATTAAAAGAAGATAGAGTTGTTAGCCATGGTTGAAATGGCGCACTTACGAAAGTGATAAGTTCCTTCAGTGTGATTAAGTTATGCATGTTGTTTGTGCCTGTACGTGCGAGTCTTGTCGGCCGCCGTAATGGATTTTATTTGGAAGCATTCAAGTATTATGGTCTGTCAGGTGTAGGCGGATCCCGGAAGGACTATGGTCGTATAGACTACTCCTTGAGGATTTGTCTGCTTTTTGATTTTGAGAATTTACACGTGTGTTGTTATGGTTCCCTTGAATTGAGGTAAGTCAAAGGTTTCTATGTGATGAAGTGTTTCCCCTATTAGCGGTTCAAGAGTTATGATGGAAATCCTATGCCATTCCATACCGGAATGTTAGGTGTAGTAGTCAGTGTGGAGCTGGAAGTAAGGATCAGGGTTTCGGTTCAGTGTTGACAAGGATGTCATGAGCTCGGGTGAGCAAGGAGAAAAAGGTATATGAATGTTTAAGGTAAGCTGGTGTTGACTTCAGCGTCATCTGAGATCGGTGTTTGGTGAAAGATGCTTTGTATCCTGGTTATGGGTTCTTGATTTATTTTACAGCGTTAGCATTGGTCGGTGGTATGGATGTGTAGACTTGTTACCTTGTGTGGAGGCCGTGGGAGCGTGACCATAGGAAGATTGTATAGGTGTGACATGTAGTCACCTGATTGATTGAAGTGCAATATTTCTTATTTGAGAATTTATGCCTGGAAGGCGTTCGGTTCAGTTGGTTGTGGATTGTGGGGTGTTTGTCCCGGCTATGATGTTTGTTCTTGCGTGTTATGAGAGGAAGTGGGTTATTATGGACCTAGGTAAAGCTATTAGCCTAGTGTAGTGTGAGCGGAATCGTCTTGAGGGTTGTGAATGGATTCAATGTGGTTGTGGGCTCCATATGAATCAGGTGTGTTCATTTCAGTATAACGCTCCTCAAGAAGGGGTGTTGGAATATCATATGTTGTTATGTCATCGTCAAATTCATGTATATTATGATTGTGCCGTGTGAGGTGTGGAACAACTTGATAGATCCCTATGTGTTGAGTCTTGATCACACTCAACTATGTCTTGTAGAAGACTAAGCGGGCGTTGCAAATATAATCCTGGGGTATTATGCCCAGAGTCGATCCCACAGGAAATTTACGTATCAAGCAAGCTGTTAAAATACTACTCAGCTGTCACCTGATGTTATTTAATTACTAATACTAAAGATTATAAGTAAAGATTAACTACGCTAATGTATAAACAATTGTAATAAAAATCTAAGGTTATGGTTTCC
>ML340792.1:0-91546 GCA_005239505.1 Nicotiana paniculata | reverse complement strand
TATATATATATATATATATATATATATATATATATATATATATATATATATATATATATATATATATATATATATATATATATATATATATATATCACATGCGGAAATATAGTGGGGCGAGCCGGCAAGGCTGCTATAGACAACTATATACCCAAAACTGGAAGCCGACAGGGCCACTTACTATCCAACTATACATAACTGTCTATAGACCTCTAATAAAATATACAATTGTACAAGGACGGTACTGGGCTACGTCATACCCATATATGTATACAAGCATATCGTACCAAAATCAAAAGCAGCTCCGGATCAAGTGGAGCACGCCAACTCTCGCTGATCAAGGATCCTAAGAAAGGGGACCGTCAGCTTGCCTACCTGCACCTGCAGGCATGAAACGCAGGCCAAGGGCGTTAGTACGAATAATGTACTGAGTATGTAAGGCATAAAATCAGTACACAAAAGACATAGATGAAACATGTAATAAAGAATTTCGCCTATAAGTCTAAATGACTTGTAAATCCTGAAACATTATAATGTCATGCACGTGCGTACAAATGTTGTGTCATGAATAGGTATAGGTGTACATAACATCATCAAGCCTCTGAGGGCCTCCCATCATATCATCTCGGCCATTGTGGGCAAAATCATCAACTTATACCAGCTAATCAGGTGGTGGCGCGTATATAACGTCTTAACCTTTTTCCCACATCTCATATACATATATATACATATATATGAGTATATAACGCCATCTGGTCATGGGTCAATGTACATGAATGCAATGCATAAGAAGTATGTCAGTAAAATCTCTTGGAATGTCATAAGACCATTATGCCTTTAAGTTATATCATGAAATAGACTTTTTTCAACTTACATATTTTTCTGAGACCCATGAACAGCTGATAGAATAATAGGACACATGGGAAATCAAGAACATAAGAATCTCTAGCATTTCTATGAATAGAGTCATTTATGGAAGTTGTGCATCTACTCGTTTCGTTTGTATCGTGTGGATCATGCCAAAAAGAAAGAAGGGATAGCCTTAACATACCTGAGCCAATCATCTAGACAATCCTTCTAACACATGCCAATCACGACGAAACACGTAACAATGAGATCGAAATAGGGAACAATTCGTATGAAATGCCTGAAGCAATAACGTTGCTATGCAAAGATAATCTTGGTTGAAGCTTTTCCTTAAGAATTTATTAATAACGTTGCTATTTGGAAAATCATCTTTGTTGAGACTCTTTAAAATAGATAAGAAATAACATAACTATGTAAGGAATCTTGGCTGAAACTCTTTGAAGGACGTTACTTTCCTTGAAATCCTTTCTTTAGAGATTATAAATGTTACCCTTACTTTTAAGTAGGCCCCACATAATTAAGCTTGGTGTCACATAAATTTTCCAAGTGTGACACCTTTAAGTCTCTTTCAATATTCATAAACTGAGGAAGTGGGGTGATGCCACGTTGGGGAGGGGTTAATCTTATCCCAAGTTTATTAATTAATTACCCACTAAATTTAATTAACTTGTTAATTCCCCTATTAACCAATAATACCCACAATTAAGAATTATCTCAAATTACATACAATACTACTTACTTTTAATACATTTTACATACCCTACTATGGTGGTCATGAGATAGCTTGTATGGCACTAGTCCATAAATACTGGGTATTATGGATCGGACCATATTTTATCTCAAATCGACAACCTTCAGCGAAATTTGATTCGTTTCCCCTTTATCCTTCACGACACTTACTTATCGCTTGTTATAAGTAGCATAAATGCGTATAACCTCAAGATAATCCCATCCCCGAGTCTACGTCGATTAACTTATGACAAAACATTTTCATACGAAATGCGGGATATAACATCCTTCCCCCCTTTGAAATATTTGTCCTCAAATATTTAACTTCCCTGGATCTATATAAACTTTGGCAGAGCCACCTTTGTAACAATACTACTACCAACTCTTCCTATGGAAACTCAATCATTTAACTCCACATAGGACCACAATTATCAATAACGACAATGGCCTCACATGACCAATGACAATAACTAACACAAGAATTCATACACGTACCTTAAGGTTGTAATGTCTCAGTCGGACCCTTCTTTGGAAGAGGAAATAAGTGAGGATATCTAGACTACATGTCTTCTTCGGCCTCTCTAGTCATTTCTTCCACACTGTTGTTTCTCCAAAGTACTTCCACCGAAGGATCTCCGATACATTTACGGAGCATAGACACATGAAAGACTGGATGTACAGACTCTAAGTCCGAAGGCAAGTCTAACTCATATGTTATCTGTCCTACCTTGCATATGATCCTATATGGCCCAATATACCGAGGGCTAAGTTTTCCTTTTTTACCGAACCTCATAACGCCTTTCATCGGTCATACCTTTAGGAACACCTAGTCGTCAACCTGAAACTCCAAGTCTCGCTGTCGATTATCCGCATAAGACTTCTGACGGCTTTGAGTTGCTAATAGCCTTTCCTGTATAAGCTTAATTTTCTCGATTGCCTGTTATACCAATTCCGGTCCTACTAACATAGTTTCCCCAACATCAACCACCCTATAGGCGACCTACACTTTCGTCCGTAAAGAGCTTCATATGGAGCCATCTGAATACTGGCATGGTAGCTATTATTATATGCGAACTCAATAAGCGGCAGATGAGCATCCCAGCTACCCTTGTAGTCTATCACACAATCCGTAAAATATCCTCAAGTGTCTGAATAGTACGCTCAGCATGTCCGTCTGTCTGGGGATGAAATATTGTACTAAGACTTACCTGAGTCCCCAATCCTTTTTGGAATGACCTCCAGAAATTAGCTGTAAATTGAGCTCCTCTATCCGAGATAATATATACAGGGACCCCATGCAGTCATACTATATCCTTAATATAAAGCCTTGCATAATCTTCTATGGAATATGTAGTCCTAACAGGCAGAAAATGGGCTGATTTTGTAAGCCTATCAACAATCACTCATATAAAATCGAACTTACGTTGTGTACGAGGTAAGCCTACGATGAAATACATATTAATTACTTCCCATTTCCAAGTCAGAATCTCCATAGCCTACAATAATCCACCGGGCTTTTGATGCTCAATCTTAACCTGCTGACAGTTAGGGCACTAAGCAACAAACTCCTCTATCCTTTTTCATTCCATCCCACCAATATACTTTCCTGATATCATGATACATCTTTGTTTCTCCTGGATGGATAGAATAACGAGAATAATGAGTTTCTCCCATGACCTGCCGATGCAACCCTGCAACATTAGGGACACATAATAGTCCTCGATATCTGAGGACCCCATCTTCTGTAATCTCAAATGGTGTCTTCTCCTTTTGAGGGGTGGTATACCTATAATGAACTAACACAGGATCCTCGTACTGGCATTCCTTCACTTCAGTTACTAAAGAGGATGTTTATGTATCCTGAATTAATTCCTACACCACCTGAGTCCAGTAACCGAACTCCAAGACTAGATAACTGATGAATCTCATGGGCTATTCCCCTCTTCTCTGGCTGTAAATATGATAGGCTACCCACAGATCTACGTCTGAGAGCGTCAGCTACCACGTTCGCCTTCCCCGGATGGTATAAAATATCAACGTCATAATCTTTAAGTAGCTCCAACCATCTCCTTTGACATAAATTCAATTCCTTTTTCTTGAAGATATAGGCTCTTATGATATGTATAGATATCAACATGAATACCATACAAATTGTCCTTCCACATCTTTAGTGCATGAATCACTGTGGCTAACTCTAAATCATTGGTCGGGTAATTCTTCTCGTACTTTATTAGTTGTCTAGAAGCATAAGCTACAACCTTACCATGCTGCATTAGTACACAACCCAATCCAATGCCCGAAGCATCATAATAGATAACATATTCATCGGTCCCTTCTGGAGCGTTAGAACCGGTGCTGAACTTAATCTGTCCTTCAATGCTTGAAAACTCCTTTCGCAAGCATCAGTCCATTAAAACTTCGCTCTCTTCTGAGTCAACTTTGTCAAAGGTGCTGAAAGGGAAGAAAATCCCTCTACAAATCTCCTGTAATAACCTGCCAAACCGAGAAAGCTACGAACCTCCATTGGTGTCATGGGTCTAGGCCAAGTCTTTACTGCTTCAATATTTTGTGTATCAACCTGGATACCTTCACCCGAAAGGATATTCCCAAGGAAAGCTACAGAGTTCAACCCACATTTAGAGAACTTTGCATACAACTTCTCTTTTTGTAGAACTCTGAGCACAGTACGCAAATGATCTGCATGCTCACCCTTTGAACGAGAATATACCAATATATCATCAGTAAATGCAATTGCGAACAGATATAAAAAGGGTCCGATCACACGGTTCATCAAGTCCATGAATACTGTTGGGGCATTGGTCAAACCGAACAACATAACACAAAACTCAAAGTGCACGTATCTGGTCCTGAATGTTGTTTTTGAAATATCTTTCTCCTTAACCCTTACCTGATGGTACCCTGACCTCAAGTCTATCTTTGAGAAACACTTGGCACCTTCCAACTAATCAAATAAATCATCAATCCTCGGGAACGGGTACATATTCTTGATCGTCACCTTATTCAACTGTCTATAATCAAAACACATCTGTAAGGAACCATCTTTCTTCATCACAAATAACATAGGTGCTCCCCAAGGTGATGTACTAGGCCTGATAAAGCCTTTTTCAAGCAAGTCCTTTAGTTTTTCCTTCAATTCTTTCAGCTCTACAGGGGCCATTATATAGGGAGAAATAGATATTGGATGAGTATCTGGTAGTAGGTCAATAGCAAACTCAATTTCTCATTCTGGCGAAAAACCCGAAAGCTCATCGGGAAACTCATTAACCACATGGATGGACTGAATGGTTGGTGAATCTACTTCCACATCCCGAACCCGAAATAAGTGATAAATATGGCCATTTCTGATCATCTTCCTTGCCTTGAGATAGGAAATAAATTTACCTCTCGGCGATGCCGTATTACCTTTCCATTCCAAAACAGGCTCCCCTAGAAATTGGAATTGGACCATCTTTGATCTACAATCAACATTGGCATGACAAGAAGCCAACCAATCCATACCCATTATAACATCAAATTCTACCATATCTAACTTGATTAGGTCCGCTACAGTAGATCGACTATGAACTACTATTATACAACCTCTATATACTCGCTTAGCTATCACTGAGTCCCCAACAGGTGTAGACACCTCAAAAGGTTTAACCAATTCAGGTTTTATTCCAAACTTACTAGCAACCGACGGAGTAACATATGATAAGGTGGAACCTGGGTCAATCAGTGCATATACATCATATGAGGAAACTGATAATATAACTGTAACAACATCAGGCGATGAATCCTAATCATGTCGTCCTGCCAACGCATAAATGCGATCTGAGGACCGCTCGAGCTAGATGCTCTGCCTCTGCCTTTACCACGACTCATTGTTGCTTGTGAACCTTGCCTAGGGGGCGTACTGATGATGACGAACCACCTACAGATCTCACTGGCTGATCTATGCTTGCATCACCTCTCGTTGGACAATCCCTCATAACGTGGCCCGGATAACCACAATTATAACAAACACCCAATCCCATACAGCATTGCCCGACATGCTTCTTACCACACTGAGCACATCATGGAAAGGGCGGCCTCATCTGACTTGACTCACCCCTATACTGAGAAACTGAGGCCCTGAAATTCTGACCAGGCCCTGAATATGTGGAACGATCAAATATCTTACCGGAAAAGTTAGGGGGTGTGCTAGCTGATGGCTGGGATGGATACCTTGGGTATTGTTGTCTCTGACCACCTCGAAACTCACCAGAAGGACCCGAAGACCTTGCTCTCTTATTCTAGGCTCTATCATGCTCATTATCGGCCCTCTGCTTCTTCTTACGCTCCTCTACACCCTGGGTGTATGCCTGAATACGAAAAATATCCATATCTAACTGAAGTGAGACCGACATAAAATCGTTAAGCAAGTGCGGATCTAACCCCATCACGAACCGGTGAACCCGATCCTCCATCTTAGATACAAAAGTGGGAGCATACCTAGCCAATAAATCAAATTGAAGATTGTACTCCCGAACACTCATGTTACCCTACCGAAGGGTCAAGAACCTATCAACTTTGGCCCGTCTAAGCTCTGGTGAAAGATAATGTCGAAGAAAAGCATATGTAACCTCATGCCATACTTCTGGAAGGGCATACTCACCTCTTGACAATTCCCAAGACTCGTACCAATTAACTACAACGTCTTGGATTCTATAGGAATCTAGGTCAATTGACTCACTCGCAGTGGCATTCATTACCCTCAAAGTCCTCTGCATTCTATCGATAAATACCTGAGGGTGCTCATTTGGATCTGCCCCAGCGAATACCGGAGGGTCCAAATTAATGAAATCATGAAACCTCGCACTGACAGACCTAACCGCATGACCAATACCTACTTACTGACACCGAGATTGTGTGGCTACTAATCGAGTTAACAGTTGAATAGTATCTCCCATCTCCTGACTCGGTGCATCTAGCTAAGGAGCAGAACGTACAAGGGCGGGTGTTGGAGTTGGTGCCCCTCGGAGTTCTTCTGAAGAGGGTGGGGTATGTGAAGTCTGAGATAGAATTTCACTATGAGACTCTCCCCGATCCTTGGTAACTCGTGGAGCTCGACTAATAGTCTCACCAGCCACAGACTTTCCCTTCTGGGCGGCTGTAGTCTTCGGAGGCATCGCTGAAAACGTAACATATCGTTAGGAACATGAATTCTTAAATCGCACGATCTAAGAAGATAGGATAACATCCTATATGTCTAGTAGCCTCTGTCTATAAATGTGGTGCACAACACACCCATAAATAAGACTCTACTAGACATGGTTTGTAGACAACCCTAGGACAGAACTGCTCTGATACTACTTTTGTCACGACCCAAATCGATGGGCCGCAACGGGTGCCCGAATCCTACTTGTCGTACACCCTTAAGCATGCATCTAAGATGTAAACATGAACAATATACGTGAGGAAAGCCTGTCCAAAAGACATATATACATATACATACCCAAAACTATCCAACTATATAGACAACTATATACCCAAAACTGGAAGCCGGCATAACCACATGCTATTCAACTATACAAAACTCTCTACAGACCTCTAATAGAATATAAAACTGTATAATAACGAGACTGGGCCACATCATACCCATATATGTATACAAGAATATTGTACCAAAATCAAAAGCACCTCCAGATCAAGTGGAGCACGCCAACTCTCGGTGATCAAGGATCCTAAGAAGGGGGACTGTCAGCTTGCCTACCTACCCCGCGGGCATGAAATGCAGGGCTCGATAAATAGAGCGTCTGTAAAGAATAATGTACTGAGTATGTAAGGCATAAAAATTAGTACACAAAATACATAGATGAAACATGGAATAAAGAATTCCGCATGTATGTCCAAATGACTTGTAAATCCTGAAACATTTATAATGTCATGCACGTGCATACAAATGTCGTGTCATCCATGGGTATAGGTGTACATAACATCATCAAGCCTCTGAGGGTCTCTCATCATATCATCTCGGCCACTATGGGAAAATCATCAACATATACTAGTTGATCAGATGGTGGTGCGTATATAACTCATTAACATTTTTTCCATATCCTATATACATATATATACATATATACGCGTATATAATGCCATCTGGTCATGGGTCAATGTACATGAATGCAATGCATGAGAAGTACGTCAGTAAAATCTCTTGGAATGTCATAAGACCATTATGCCTTTAAGTAATATCATGAAGTAAACTTTTTTCAACTTACATATTTTTTTGAGACCCATGACCAGATGATAGAATAATAGGACACATCGGAAATCAATAACATAAGCATCTCTAGCATTTCTATGAATAGAGTCATTTATGGAAGTTGTGCATTTGCTCGTTTCATTTGTATCGTATGGATCATGCCAAAAAGAAAGAAGGGATAGCCTTAACATACCTGAGCCTCTAGAAAATCCTTCTAACACACGTCAATCGCGATGAAATACGTAACAACGAGATCGAAATAGGGAACAATTCGTATGAAATACCCGAAACAATAACATTGCTATGCAAAGATAATCTTGGCTGAAGCTTTTCCTTAAGAACTTAGAAATAACATAGCTATTTCGAAAATCATATTTGTTGAGACTCTTTCTAAAGAGATAAGAAATAACATTACTATGTAAGGAATTTTGGTTGAAACTCTTTGAAAGAACGTTACTTTCCTTGAAATCCTTTCTTAGGAGATTATAAATGTTATCTTTACTTTTAGGTAGGCCCCACATAATTAAGCTTGGTGACACATAACTTTTCCAAGTGTGACACCTTTAAGTCTATTTTAATAGCCACAAAATTGAGAAAGAGAGGTGCTACCACGTTGGGAGGGTTTAAGCTTATCCCAAGTTTATTAATTAATTACCCACTAATTTTAATTAACTTGTTAATTCCCTCATTAACCAATAATTCTCATAATTAAGAATTATCTCAAATTACTTAAAATACTAGTTACTTTTAATACACTTTACATACCCTACTATCTTGGTCATGGAGTACCTTGTATGGCACTAGTCCATAAATATCAGGTATTATGGCCCGGACCGTATTTTATCCCAAATCGACAACCTTTAACAAAATTCATTTTCTTTGATTCGTTTTCCCTTTATCCTTCACGACACTTACTTATCGCTTGTTATAAGTAGCATAAATGCGTACAACCTCAAGATAATTTAATCCCCGAGTCTACGTCGATTAACTTATGACGAAACTTTTACGTACAAATGAGGGATATAACATATGTCATTGGTCGCGTATACATGGTACACTAAAAATATTTTGTCATTGCCTTATAAAAGGTTATTAAAGGCAACGTTAAAGCAAGAAATGATTTTTCTTATGATGATATTGACCATGACAATTATTATGATATAATTTTTTCCGTGAAGGAGACATTCACCATATGGATGGCGTGACAAAAGATCTTGTAATACAAAATTAACTAAGAACTCCGGAAGAACTAATTTGTTACTATCCGGATGAATGAAATTGTTCTTGACATTGATATTGTAGTAAGTCTCAAAAGAAATTTTTGAGTTTCAAATATATTAGCCAAAGTGGTTGGCATTTGAGACTATAAATGAAAGGAAAATTGAATATCTTCATATTACTATAATCATACCGGGTAAATATGAAAGGTTATTCGACTTTTCTTCTATTTGTATTACAGATGTCTAAGTATGATGATGGAATCACAAGCCATAGCAAATTAAATATTTACTGAAATAAACATTAGTTGGCATGACCGGTTGGTCATCCCGATCAATTATGATGCGAAAGATTGATTGAGAATTCAAATTTGCATATATTGAAGAAATAGAAGGTTCTTCAAGAATTCCCTTGTGCTTCTTATTCTCATGATAAAGCAGTTAAGGGTGGGATCGAATCCCTTGATTTCTGGAATGAATAAAAGGTGATATATATATATATATATATATATATATATAGAGGACCAGTCACCTGCCATGTGGATCGTTTACTATTATACGATTTTAATAGATGCATCTATTGTATGGTCACAATGCATTTGTTATCAACTTGCAATTTGAATTTTGCAAGGTTGATTGCTCAAATTACTAGAGCACAGTTCCAGAATATAAATTATGACGATTTATCTTGATAATACTGATTTAAATCCAAGTCAGTTTAGCAGAAATTGTATGCCTCCAATTATAGCTAAACCATTGGTTATGAGAACAAAACTTTCAAATAGAAATTTGGTATGAGGTGTATTATTTAATATACAACAGCACTTGTACGCATCTAGTCAACAAGGTATGAAAAATTCTCCCCGTCACAATCGTTCAGGGTCAGGAATCAAATAATTTCCATCTAGAAATATGAATGTGCAGTATATATTCCAATTACTCCACCACAACGCACAAAGATGGGTCCCCAAAGAAGGTTGGTAATATATATTAGTTATGAATATTCTTCTATTATTAAATAGGAGCCTATGACAGGAGATTTGTTTACAGCCAGATTTGGTGATTGTCATTTTGATGCATCGGTTTTCCCAACATTAGGGAGAGAAAATAAACGGCTGGAAAAAGAGATAGATTGGACCGTATTATCTTCATCTCATTTGGATCCTCGTACAAATCAATGTGAGCTAGAAGTTCAAAATACCATTTATATGCAAAATATTAAAAATCAATTGCCAGATGCATTTACTAACATTCCACATGTTACTAAATCGCATATTCCAGCTATAAATGCTCCAATTCGAGTTGATGTCCCAGCTGGACAGTATGATAATGCAAATGAGTCTAGGCCACACCTTCAACGTTGTAGACCAACCGGTTCCAAGGATACGAATCCCCAAAAAATAAAGGGAGAAAATGATCAAGTTGATCATAACACCGAAGCAATTTCTCAAGAGAAGCATAAAAACATAATAATTGATAAGACCTCACAGGAGGTTCAAGTACCTGAAAATAATGGAAAATGAAGAGATCTCAATAAGTTATGTATTTACGGGAAAAAGGTGGAACCGAATAATGGTGTTGTTGATAATAATTTTACATATAATGTTGCAGTTGAAGTAATGCAACAAGATGAGGATATTGAGCCAAAATCAGTCGATGAATGTAGATAGAGAAATGATTGACCAAAATGAAAAAACGCAATTCAAGCGAAATTTGCTTCACTCGAAAAAAATAAAGTTTTCAGACCAATAGTCCGAACGACTGAAGGTGTCAAGCCAGTAGGGTACAAATGGGTTTTTGTGCGAAAAAAAAATGAGAAAGGTGAAGTCGTAAGATATAAGGCATGACTTATGGTACAAGGGTTTTCACAAAGGCCTGAAATTGATTATATGGAGACATATTCTCTTGTGGTAAATGCGATTACCTTCAGGTATGTAATAAATCTGGCAGTCCATGAAAAGCTTGATATTCGGTTGATGGATGTTGTCACAACCTACTTATATGGCTCAGTGGACAATGAAATTTTTGTGAAAATCCCTGAAGGATTTAAAGTTCCCGAAGCACATAAAAGTTCAAAGGAAACTTGTTCAATAAAGCTTCAGAAATCTTTATACGGATTGAAGCAATCAGGGAGGGTGTGGTACAATCGCCTTAGCGAGTATTTGCTAAAGAAACGATACAAAAATGACCCTATTTTTCCTTGTGTCTTTATTAAGAGGTCTGGATCTGAATTTTCCATCATAGCCGTGTATGTTGATGACTTAAATATCATTTGCACTTTTAAAGAGATTCCAAAGGCTGTAGAATGTTTGAAGAAATAATTTGAAATGAAAGATCTTGGTAAGACAAAATTCTATCTTGGCCTAAAAATTGAGCATGTAACAAATCGAATTTTTGTCCATCAATCAACATATACTGAAAAGGCTTTAAAGCAATTTTATATGGATAATGCACATCCATTGATTACCCCAATGGTTCTGAGATCGCTTAACATAAATAAAGATCCATTTCGGCCTCAAGAAAATGACGAAGAACTTGTTTGTAATGAAACTCCATATCTTAGTGCAATTGGGGCACTTATGTATCTTGCTAACAATACCTGGCCAGATATTGCTTTTGCAGTAAGCTTATTAGCAAGATTTCCTCCCAACAAGAAGACATTGGAATGGTGTTAAGCATATATTTAGATATCTTCGGGAAACTCTAGATATGGGATTGTTCTATTCTAATGAATTCAAGTCAGAAATAATAGGCTATGCTGATGCAAGTTATTTGTCTGATTCACATAAAGCCCGATCTCAAATAGGCTATTTGTTTACATATGGAGGTACATCTATATCATGGCGTTCAATGAAACAAACAATAGCTGTCACATCTTCAAATCATGTTGAGATAATAATCATTCATGAAGTTAGTAGGGATGTGTTTGGTTGAGATCAACGACTCAACATATTCAGGAAATGTGTGATTTTCTTATGACAAAAGATAATCCAACTACGCTATATGAAGACAATGATGCTTGCATTGCTCAACTGAAAGGAGGATACATCAAAAGAGACAGAACAAAGCACATTTCACCAAAGTTCTTTTTCACGCATGATCTTCAACAAAATGATGAAATTAATGTTCAAGATTTGTTCATGTGAAAATTTGGTTTATCTGTTCACTAAGGCATTACCAACTTCAACATTTGAGAAGTTGAGACAGAAGATTGGTACGCGACGTCTTCGAGAAATAAAGTGATGTTTTCATGATGGTGAGTAAGATACGCGTTGTATTCTTTTTTCCTTAGCCTAGGTTTTGTCCCGCTGGATTTTTCTGGTAAGATTTTTAATGAGGCAGCAAATAAAGCGTATTATAAATATGTGTACTTTTTTTCCTACACTAAGATTTTTTCCCACAGAGTTTTTTCTTAGTAAAGTTTAACGAGGCATATTAACTATTTTTGGGCATCCAAGGGGGGGCATTGTAAAACCTATAGTAATTGTGGATGTACATTATTCATACTACTTTCACCCATGATGTATATAANGATCTTCTCCCATGATTCAAAAGGTTAATGTCATGTTTAAGACAATCCTTTTGTAACCTTCTATGTAATAGTATAAATAGAGGCATGAAATGTGATACACTTAAACACTTGATGAAATAAGAAAATTATCTCTTTTTCTCTTATTCTACTTATCTTCTTGTTTTATATTGTTACTTTGAGCTACATTTCTTAACCTAATGTAGATTTTATATACAAATATCTTGTCCTAGCGGGGATTAATGGTTACTCGACCACCACTACCGAATACTTGGATCCATCCATGGACTATAAAGGGTCGTTTAGTTACCAGGATAATAATCAAATATGAGATTTAGTTGTAAGTATTAGTTAATACCGTTATAAATTTTATACCAAAATGATGCTTCTTCCGTTTCAATTTATGTGCACTCATTTAACTGGGTACGAAATTTAATAAAAAAGAGAAGACTTTTGAATTTGTGATGTAAAATGAGACACATATTTCTTGTGATTATAAATTATTGCGTAAAGGTAAATTGTTCTCAAATAAAAAAATGAGTCATCTTTTTGATACGGATTAAAAAAAAAAAAATTTACATAAATATAAACAGAAGGAGTACTAGTTATCACCATGCAAGGGGTGAGATCCCATAGGATATTCCTGAACAGAACCAAACGACCCCTAACTATTGGAGATTGGATTGAACATTGGATGAAGGTGAAACTACAGGGACCATTGCTAAAAGCAACGACAATGATTCTAGAAATCTTGAAATTCTAAAAATAACTAAGTAATGGTCAAAATATTTCAAAGACTCCTTTCTTTTTAGGAACACAGCTGGAATTAGATAGATATAGCACAAATAGACGGGTAGATTACACTACTACAACATGCAGTACTTTGAGATGAAAATAAGAAAAAGCTGCCTCCACCTGTGGTGCAGAAATATTTGGTACAATGTTCAAGCAACTTCTTCCAAATACTTACAAATTGCAACCTATAAAACTATTGGATTTTGTGCAGTACCATCCTCTGGTTCAGTCATTAATTCAGCCGGAAAATCACCTCTGAGAATTTGAACTTTGAACGTCATTTTCGCTCTGCTGCACTCCAGAAGTTCAAACACAAGTCCATCTCCGATCTTCAAATTATTATCATTCACAAAAATTTTCCAGCCTTGCTTAAACCTCCTTTGATAGTCTCCGGAGCAGAACATGTCCCACTTCTTTCCACGGCAAGTGAGGACTACAGGAACTTCACCTGGAGTAAGTTCTGGCCATATTTTGGCTGGTAAAAACTGTCCATAGAGTACGTAGGATATGATATTCTTGAATTAGTTGCGTCACACACACACACTAGCAGAGGTGGCAAAATCAACTATAGATTTATTAATAACTCGCCCAACTTGCTCAAACTTTTAACCTGTTAGGTATGACCCCAACTTGACTCAACCACCAAATGAGTAAAAACAAGTGAAAAAGGGCAGCCAAGCTCCCGCTATGTCGGGGTCCGAAAAAAAATCGGACCACAAGGGTCTATTGTGCGGTCTTATCCTATATTTTTACAAGAAGATATTTTCACGGCTCGAACTGATGACCTCCTGATCACATGACAGCAACTTTACTAGTTACGGCAAGACTCTCCTCCGTCAAAACAAGTGAAAATTGTGTAATCCGATAAGTCAAAATGCAACTCAAAATGCGAACATATAAAATCATATTAGATTCTTTTTTTTTTCAAAAAGCTAAATGAGGGAATTAAGGAGAGGTTGGGCCATTTTTAGTAGGTTGACCAGTTTTGATTCGGACAAACTTTAGGTGGATTAATTGGTAATGGCACGTTTAATTACTTATTTGACATGTTTTGATCCATCAAAAATTTAACCTCAGTCGCCCATTTAGCACCTCAACTGCATACGAGCATTCAATGACAGGAGTTAGAAGCGAAGTTACCATCATATACTTGGGCTGGAGATTTGACTCGCCGAGGATGAAATCAAAGTATGGTTTGCCGCAAAGTGGTGATATATCTTCATCATCAGAATCAGCCATCGATTTCCCTATCTTCGCATTCTTTGCAGGTCCCTTGAACAAAATGTAAAAAATTCAAGTTACATATTAAATCTTTTTTTAATCAAGTGTCAAAAATCAAACATGAAGTTTTACTTTTCAAATGATAGAGTTACTGAGTACCACTCAACAGAACTAGCAAAACCACCGAATGAAAAACCAAAAGAAGTGATAAAAACAAAGCAAAAAGTCATGCATTGATAATCATTATTGTCAACCGAATAAAACTGCATACCCCATATTAGGGAAAAAAGAAATCGAAAAGGACATCAAATGCTCATAGTTGTTCATACAAGCTTTAAGAACTAGAGGCGAAATAATACAAATTAATACTGAAGTTCTATCACGCCCGTAAACTTCTCTACACAAATATTATTGGTAGCCTTACTAAAATGAAAAACTACTGTAAAAATATAATGTTGGTAATTTGTATTAAAAGTCGGAAAATCAGAGAAGTAAAGACATGTTAGATTAATAAATAAAATATTAAATAATTCTTCCGAGGTTATAAATTGTTGGTATATCGTAAGAAATTTAATCTCCCCGTTATTGTTCAAAGTTTTGGATTAATTCCTCCTACATAAAACGGAATAACTATTTTGCGATAGTGACACTACAAATCACATAACTTTACGAATTCAACAAATGGAGCAAATCACACTTGACACACTTATATTATTTTGAAAAAAAATAATGCAATAACGTAGAAAATAGAGAAAAAGTTTTCAGTTTTTTTATTATGTAAAAATGAAGCCTAAACCTCTAAATTTATACATAATCAAAGGGTGAGATAAAAATATGAATCCAAGAGTTACCTTTTCTATTTTTCATCCACACTTTTTAAAAAAAACTCAATATATATAACTTAAACTCAACTAGCTAGTGTATAAAATAGGAACTCGTAGGGACGGCAAAAACCACCTTCATATTTGGCAGACTCTTGGAGAGTACTTTGAAGTTCTTCTTCCACTTTATTTTCAGCTCCCTCTCTCTCTCCTTATAAATATTCTCTGCCTCTTCTCCACTACTCTATGCACGCCTTCTCACTTATCAGCTCGTGACTTGGTACGAATATCAATGGTGTAAAGTCAAGAAACAGATCAGGTTTAGGTCCCGAAATAATGATTACTCTTTCCAATTGCTTAAATTGCATTTTCTTGGAAGTAGAAAAAGGAGTTGAAGAATCTTTGGAGCTAGAGCCTATTTCCATCACTTCTCTCTATAAGGCGTACAAAGTTCAAAAATATATGGCGAAATAGATGTATGGTCACTTAAATTTGTAGGATTTTATATACGGTCGAAATCGGTTCGGTTATATCCGATTTTATAAGTAGGGGACTTGCGTCGAAGATAAGCTCGTGACAGATAAGGTTCGAGTTCGAAGATAGAATATTGAGCTTGGAGATCGAAGTGCTTGTTGAGATCAAAGTCAGCAACAATCGAGATCAAGCATGACTGACCTCGAGTAAGGCGTAATAACGGAGGCGAGATATCAGTAACCGGTAGAAGATCACGGCGAAAATCTGAGAGCAGATCAAATCAAAGCGGTTATTGATACCAATCGTGGAAGTTATTTTCGTTATTAGAGTTGTACCTTATTTAAGATTTCTCTATTATATAAGGAGGGATCTCATTCATTTGTAGCACATTGATCATTCACCATTCACTGCTAAGAATCTATACATCCGTTACTCTCTATTTTCGCTTACTTTTCATCATTATTGCTCCATTCTTATTTGCTCTTATTGTAATACCTCGAGACCATCTCGAATCGAGGTCGAGGCATCGATTGCAGACTAGTTTGATTTATTTTATTGCTCAATTTATTTATTTAACTCTTTGTTTATCAATTGGTATTGGATTAAATCACGTATCCTTAAAATCAGAATACAAATTTAATTGTTATTTTTAGGGTAAACAGTTTGGCGCACATCGTGGGGCTAAGGATAATAGTTATTGTTCTGTATTGATTCTGATAAAAAACACTATTTTACGCTTGTTTTATGTCAAGAATTTTTTCTTTCAGATTAAAACATGTCAAACTCACATAACACATCCATACATGGTAACAATGGCCTCGGACTACACGGAAAAAACGAAAATGTGATTGCTCCAGGAATCGAGGTACCACATGCTAATATCGGAGGAGCACCGACTGTAAACCCCGTCGATGTCAGTTCGCACGTTTCTCTAAATGCGGGCCTAGGAACAAATCTCGATGGGATTATACGCAGAGAACGTCGATCTGATGGCCAAGAAACGCAGGACAGGGGAGATAAAGGAGTCAGTCTCCAAGTGATATTCGAGATGCTTCAGGCGCAGCAAACCACTATTTCTCAGTTTCAAAATCAACATAGAGCTCCGAATAGGGTCGAGCCGGAAATTACTCATTGTACCGAGCCAGTACAAGAAAGGTCGAATGGTAACACATCGGGGACTGACCCTGAGGTAATGAAGATGCGCGAGGAGCTCACCAAAAGAATTGAATCAGGTGGGAAGAAAATCGAAACCAACGACAAAAAAGTAGGAGACATACAACTCCCAAGTTGATCAGATACCGGGAGCACCTCTAATCCTGAAAGGGATAGATTCGAAGAAGTTTGTACAAAAGTCGTTTCCTCCAAGTGCGGCTCCGAAGCCTATTCCAAAGAAATTTTGTATGCCAGACATACCCAAATATAATGGGACCACCAATCCCAACGAGCATGTTACTTCCTATACATGCGCCATCAAAGGTAACGATTTAGAAGATGGTGAAATCGAATATGTGTTGTTGAAAAAGTTCGGAGAGACCCTTTCGAAGGGAGGAATGATTTGGTAACACAACCTGCCACCAAATTCCATCGACTTATTTTCCATTTTAGCAGATTCTTTTGTAAAGGCGCACGCCGGGGCCATCAAGGTCGCAACTAGGAAATCAGATCTTTTCAAGGTAAGACAAAGGGATAATGAGATGATGAGGGAGTTCGTGTCCCGATTTCAAATGGAGCGCATGGAATTGCCACCGGTCATAGATGATTGGGCCGTTCAAGTATTCACCCAAGGGTTGAATGAACGGAGTTCTACCCGAGGTCCTTTAGGCATATCGAACAACATCGAAGTCCAGTATAGGGGAATCTCCGTTTTCCGTAGTATATGGCTCCGAAGCCTTGATTCCAGTCGAAGTCGAGGAACCCAGCGCCAGGTTTCGACATACAACGGAAGAATCAAATCACGAGGCTATGAATACTAGCCTCGAATTATTAGATGAAAAATGAGAAGCTGCACTCGTTCAAATGGCTGAACAAAAGCAACGAATCGAAAGATACTACAATAGGAGAACCAACCATCGCCACTTCAGAGTCGAGGACTTAGTCCTAAGAAAAGTCACCATCAACACTCGAGATCCTAATGAAGGGAAGCTCGGCCCGAACTGGGAAGGACCATACCAAGTCCTCGACATAGTCGGAAAAGGGTCTTATAGACTCGGAATGATGGACGGCGAACCACTGCCAAACAATTGGAACATATCGCTTCTCAAACAATATTATTACTAAGGTATAACTTTCTCCCTTCTTTCATTTCTATATTCGATGCTAACTTATTGCAGGAGTTCGACCAAAGACATCGAGACCTTGGGTTTTAAGATATGAGTTGCACTCTTTTTCTCTTAGATCGGTTTTTATCCCAAAATGGGTTTTTTCCGGCAAGGTTTTTAACGAGGCAACAATTATGTACTACCTGAGGACAACTCAACAGTATCCAAGGCTTCTTTGTAATCAACCTCGAATACTGGGGGGCATCACCCTCGGATGTTTTATTTTCGAGAAAAGTACTTCGTGTCAAAGGGCCGCGATAAGAAAACATTGTAATGGGCAAAACGGTCGAATCAACCGTGTCCATATAGATTAGTCGAGCCCCGATGGCAAAAAATGTACGCATGATAAATTATTCAAAGAAGAATTCTTTCTTTATCAAACATCTTTTGTCTCGAAGAAAATTCTCTACTATACAAACCTCATATTAATGATTTTGTCAGAAATGGCTCAAGAGCCAAGTGCAAATATACCTCGAACACTCGGGGACTGCCATCGATGATAGGCATATTCGAGTTATCTAAACTCAAACTCATAAGGCCTCAAAGAGGTCAGCCCTCGATATATAGTCTAAGGCCACCATTCTCAGGGACTAATATTTCAAAGTTCGAAATGTTATTGGGAAGTAAGCCCAATAGGCTTACCCAGAGGCACGGCCAAAATAACGCGGCTCGAAGACGTCCGAATTTCGCAATAAAAATAGGCCTTCAAATTCTTTGAAAAAACGGTTAAAAAGGCTACCCTCGGCAAATAATCAAAAGGGCTTCAATAAAATCATCCCTCGAAAAACCTTAAGAGGTATCAAATTATCTTAACACAAACGTGCTAAGGCATAAAAATCAAAGGGGTTTCAATCGACATCAAACCCTCAAAAAACCCAATGGGTAAAAAATACATGTTAAGGCATACAGAAATTTTTACTAAGTAAGCCGAAAGAGGAAAATAATAGCCATCTTTTAGAGGCCATATCGACCCAATCTAAAGAGCCTAAGCGCCAATGCACTTAGAGTTCGAGATCTTGTTCTCACTCAATTCGAACTTAAGGGTTCCACTATTCCGAGCTCAAATAAAACTGACTTGAATATAGCTCAAGGATTCATCATTATTTGATAAAAAGCCTAAGGGTTTGTTCTATTCTAAGTTCAAAACTTACTCGAACTTAGTTATAAAAATAGTGCAGTTATGGCTTCGATCAAGCTATCTGAAATCAAAATCTCGAACATATTACTAAGCTCGGAAACTCGCCCCCAATTAACTAAAATACCTAAGGGTTTGTTCTATTCTAAAGTTTGAGCCAGTGCTCACTCGATGATAGAGGCTGCATCAACACAATTTTCACAAGGCAAAGAAAAAGCAGAATTTATCACAAATCAATAACCAGAGACAAAACGGAAAGAAAAGGAATTTTTCATATATATGAAGTATTTACAAAGACCATATAGGGTCCTACACATAAAACCCATAAACAAAAAGAAGAAGAAAAATCCTAAGTGCCTAGTTCGCCTCGGGAGCCTCTTCTTCAAAAGCTTCATCTTCATCTCCTCCATTCTTGGAGCCACTCATGGAGTCCTCATCATCAGAAAGCAAAGCTTTGGCTTCGTCCTCCAACACCTTCGCACTCCCGATATCATCCATAAAGTTGAAGACACGAGCATGTACCTCTTCGAGAGTCTCTCTCCAAGACTGGCGCTTAGCGTGCTCGACAATGCAAGATAATTTAACATCAGCAGCAACGGAAATCTCCTTTGCCTGAGTGTTAGTTGCCTCAGCGTCGGCTCGGTAGGATGCCACGAGCACTTTCGCCTCGGATGTGGCCAATGCAAGTTTAGCGGCCAACTTAGCATCGAGCTCTTCAATCTTCTGGGCCTGGGCCAAGCTCTCTTCCTTCACACTTTAGAATTGACGCTCAACAAATGACAGTTGGTCCCGAACCGCATCTTTCTCCGAGGCAAGACGGTCCATGTTCTGCTTCAACCCCAAGGTCTCTGCCTCCTTCATCTTGTCCTCCTCATGAAGCTGCACAACCAATTCGGCCTTCTGCTGGGCCTGCAGAATCGAAGTGTTAGTCGCCAATGTCAAGTTAATACATAACAAGCTCCCAAAAGTTACATTACCCGTTTGATGAGCTCGGTCTGATCTTGATGAGCTCTTGTCAGCTCGGCTCGAAAGCTCCTGATCTCCTCTTCTTTTTGCACATAGAGGAGTTTGAGGCCATCTCTCTCCTCCGTGAGATTTTTTAGATCAGCCTCACATCGGGTCAGCTTAGCCCGGTCTTTGGAAGATGCCTCTCGTTTGAGCGCCGAAGCCTGTACAAAAATGAAGGAAGCCATACTTATATAAATAAGAACAAACACAAATATAATAACATGGGCTAAAACTTACTTGGTTCAGAAGCCGCTGGGCCTCATAAAAAATAAGTGATGCATCCAGGTGGGGAACATCATCAACCTCCGCAAAGCAGCTGCGAAATATATCATCTCCTTCGGGGGCCGTCCCCACATAGGGGGTCCCTATGGACCGGGCATCTCGAAACTGCCCTTCAAGGAACGTGGGGTCGGACGATGAATCATCAATGTTAATTTCCCCAAGCGAGTCACTTGGGGCATTCTCTTCTCTTTGAAGGGCCTCAAAACTAGGCTCTGCGGGCACACCTGTCGGTCATTCATCACGGCGTGAGGCATTGTCAACACCCGATGGCTCGGGAAGTCTGCTCGGACCACCCTCCTAAATCTCCTCGGTCCGAAGATGAACCTCCTCGACCGGTACCAGTTCAACAATTTTTGAAGCCTCGACGCTTCCCCTATTTCGAGCCTCCAACAGGCAGTCGGCATCCTCTCTCTCCTCTTCCTCTCGTAGTTGTTGGACTACCTCGGCGGGTAGTATGGCAATATCAACCTTTGATTTTTGAGCCTTACTCTTCCTAGGCTTCGGAGTATTAGGAGGTAAGGCCCTCCTCCTCTTCTTTTTTTTAGTCGGCTTCAGGACCTCCTCTTCCCCGGGTGGAGGCGGCCTCATGGAGACATTGTCTCTAAGACCTGTATGAGAAGAAATCATGTTACAAAGAGTATTTCACAAGAAAGAACCAAACATAGACAGAGGAACATATCATGATTTTTGGCCTCCCATCGACCCTTGGCCAAATCGCGCCACGAGCGCTCAGCATACGAAGAGGTTGAGCCTAATTGTCAAACCCGATCGGCAAGGTTCGAAACTGCACCAGGAAACCAGGGGAAGCTGCACCATAAAGAAGAATATGGATGAGAAAAGGTAAAAGAAGCGTAACAAGTAATCGAACCTTATCAGTGAGATTCTACTTACGTTTAATGTTCCATTCTTCGGGGAATGGCATTTTCTCAGCGGGGATCAAGTCGGAGTTCTTGATTTGGACAAATCGCCCATCCATCCTCGTTCCTTGTCCTCGTCTATGCTCGAGAACAGCACCTCCGTGGCACGACGCTGAAGCCTTATCAGTCCACCCCGATAAAGATGGGGGCTGTCTAGCCTAATGAGATGGTCGAGGGTGAAAGACATCGTCTCGACCTTGCTCGCGAAGAATCTGAGAAAAATGACTATGCGCCAAAAAGAAGGGTAGATCTGGCCCAGGGTTACTCGGTATTGGCGACAAAAGTCGAGTATAACGGGATCGGCGGGGTCCAATGTGAAAGGGCAAGTATACACACTTAGGAACCCTTTCACATTGGTGGTGATGTCCTCCTTGGGTGTAGGAATCATCGCTTATTTATCCTCCCATTGGTAGTCTTTTTTCACCCGCTAGAGATCACCTTCGGATATCGAAGAGATGTATCTAGACATTGGCTCACATCGACCGGGAACGAAAGAAGGTTTTTCGACTTTGAAGTCGAAAGTAAGTTCACATGGCCCGGGGATGCACTATTCAATTTGTGGTTCCACCGGTGTTTTGTCGCCGGTCGGCCATGATGAGGAGGTCTTTTCTTTTTGGGGGACAGCCTTTGACATTTTTGCCATTACTATATGAAGTTTAAGAAAGAAGAAGGCAGAATTGACGTTTTAATGAGGGATTGGTAAACGAAAACTGGCAAAGATGATGAACTTGAAGAGAGTAGAAGAGCTTTTAGAGATTTGGAGACGTTTTGAAAATAAAGTTTGATAAGATTGTGAACTTGATCTATTTATAATGGCCATTTCGACAGTTTGAGAGGACTGGTGGTCGACCATCAACTGGCGTTAAATAATAACCTTGGGAACTGTGCAAACGCGACGCTTCAATCACTTCTGTCGCTAATATCATAAGGTTGACATCATGATCGAGGTCTCAGAGAATCGAGGGTCAAATTGTTTCTTATCATTTAATTCTAAGAAACACGGGGACTATCTGTATACGGTCAAAATCGGTTATATCCGATTTCATAGGCAGGGGACTTGCGTTGAAGATAAGCTCGTAACAGATCAGGCTCGAGCTCGAAGATGGACCATCGATCCCGGGGATCAAAGTGCTCGTTGAGATCGAGACCAACAACAATCGAGACCAAGCATGACTGAAATCGAGTAAGACGTAATAACAGAATGGCGAGATATCAGTAACTGGTCGAAGATCACAGCGGAAATCTCAGAGCAGATCAAATCAAAGCGGTTATTGATACCAATCGTGAGATTTATTTCCGTTATTAGAGTTGTACCTTCTTTAAGATTTCTTTATTATATAAGGAGGGATCCCATTCATTTATAAACACATTGATTATTCACTATTCACTGCTAAGAATCTATACATTTGTTACTCTCTATTTCGCTTACTTTTCATCATTATTGCTCCATTCTTATGTGCTTTTATTTTCATATCTCGAGACCATCTCGAATCGAGGTCGAGGCACTGATTGCAGACTGTTTTGTTTATTATTATTGTTCAAATGTGAAAATTTAAAGTTCATGTATCGGCTTTCAAAAACCCTACAAATATAAGTAGCCAAGAAGTCATTACGCCAAAATATATTGTGTTAAAATTAATATGGGGGTGCCATTAAAAATATCACGATTGCCAACTAAATTTACTGTTTAATTTTCTTGTACATATACATAAATTATATATTTTTCGATTAATTTTAGTTTAATTAAACTGTTGAGTGGGGCTATTTAAGTTAATTCTTCAAAAATTTGATGTTTATATCAATTCAGGCTAATTTACTATGATTAAGAAATACTTTAATATGAGAATGTATATTGATTAACTAAAGAAATATAGGGTGTGTTTGACATGAAGTAAAATATTTTACGGAAAATGTATTTTAATTTTTTCGTGTTTGATTGATTTAAATATTTTAAAAAATATTTTACGCTTTACTTTTGATCCCATCTTGAAGTGTATGACAAGTAGTGTTTGGTTGATTCAATTTGATTCTTTCAGCTTTTGCTTTCCAATTACTACTCGTATGATATACTGTCGTGCAGATTGTAGAACTTGTTTTGGTACGGTGGGCATTAACGTCTGCAGATTCATTTTGATTCTATCACCTTTTCAGTTTTGCAGACTTTTCAGCATAGTTCTTTTTTTGCTCTTTGAAATTATCGTACGCTTCCTCATTTTTAGTTTTTTTTTTCTTTCTTATTCAGGTGTATTATATGTTTTGGAAATTTGTGCTTTTGCTATTGTGCAAGGATTACCTATAAAAATTCAACTTTGGAATTTGATTTATGCTTTCTATTCTTCCAGATTTTTTTTATGGGCTCCTATTTTGAAACTCTGAGCTTAGGCTTTTAGATATATAACATAGTAATCAAATGGTTGTTGTCATCAATGTGTTGTCTAATTCTTTCTTCATTATTTGTCGACCAAATAGACCAGCGGGACAAAATTATATTCCTTGGTAGTGTACTTTTTTAGAGTATTTACTTATTTGTAGAAGCGAAACAAAAGATGACTGCATGTGCTTTGTCGTATACAGATGAAATATTGATGCATTCAATGTTTTCTGAGTTGTTAAGTTATATTGATGAAGTTTGACTGTTAGTTGCACCTAGCTTTGTAACTTCTTATTTAACATGTTACTGCAAGTTCTTTTATTCATAATTACAAATAAGTTACTGACAAAATAAGGTTTTTTGTTTTCTTTATTTTCAAGAATTTTGAATTATGGTTACAGGCACCGTCGACCTAAAAAGTAAGTGTATGCTATTTTTACTTAACACATTTAATGCATAAACTATTACTTTATACCTAATTGACAAAAACTATTTGTATGTCATTGGAATGAATCCGGAACCAATATGTAGTTTTTTTTTACTCTATAAACCAAAATAGGTAACTGTGCCGTTAATGTATAGCGTCACATACTGTGACGTTATATATAAAAAGCTGACAATATCCAGGTATAGCGTCGGGAGCCTTGGCGTTATACCCCTTTTTTTGAAAAACGGGGCCGTCTTCTTCAAGACGACCCTCCTCCTCCCTTCTTCTCCCATTTTTTTAATCCCTTCATCTTTCTTGGTCCCCCGAGTTTCTGCCCCATTTTAAAAATAAAAAAAAAAGTTCTTTGGGTCCCTGCATCACATAAAAGTTGAAGAACATTGATCTCATTTTCGAGTAGAGCATCGTATTGTTGTCGCTTCACATTTTCGGAGTCAAAATTTTAATTTATTTGCTTTCTGAAAGCTCTAAATCGAGGTATTTCGTTTTATTTAATATTGAAACTTTAATAATAATGTATATTTTTTATTTGTATGTGTTCTATTTCGTTTTGTATTTTTTTTTGCGCGAAACTAGTATGTTAAATTTATCCGGACTTAATAATTATTTTTATAAAAAATTATAAATTTGTCTGTTAATAGAGGGATTTCAATATATATGTGTTTCATGTCGTTTTGTGTTTTATTAGTAATTAAATTTATTTGTTGTTCATGTTTAGATTATTTTTTAGCGTAGTAAAATCTAGACCCTTGTAGCGTAATACAATTTAGAGTCTTGTAGCGTAGTAATGTGTAGTATTGTAGCGTAGAAATACTTTAGTTTAAGTATCTTATACTGGTAGTTGAAAATGCAACATTGTACAATTAAGTTAATAATTGTACAACACACAAAATTATAAAAATATTAAATTTGACACATAAGTAATTATTAATGTTAGTTTGGTGCCATAGGGCCTCGAAATATCGAGTCCGGAACCCATAAGTATACTATATATATATATATATATATAATTTGTACAATTAAATAATTAGAAATTATGAATTTAAAGTATAAAACAAACACGTAAAATTATAAAAATATTGAATTTGAGATACATAATTCCTAATGTTAGTTTGGTGCCACTGGGTCTCAAAATATTGAGCCCAGAACCCATAGGTGTGTGTGTATGTATGTATGTATATATATATATATATATATATATATATATATATATATATATATATATATATATATATATATATATATATATATATATATATATATATATATATATATATAGTACAATTAAACAATTAAGTTATTAAAAATTATGAATTAAAATTATTAAACAATCACACAAAATTATAAAAATATTGAATTTGACACACATAATCACTAAGGTTAATCTGGTGCCACTAGGCCTCAAAATATCGATCCCGGAGCCCAAATATATTGTTTAATATCGAGCCCGGAGCCCAAATATATAATTTGTACAATAAATTATTTATAGAAATGAATTTAAATTATAAAACAGACACACAATTATTATTGATAGTTTGGTGCTACTGGGAATCAAATAACGAGTCTGTAACCCATATGTTTAAATTTTGTATAACTCTAAAAATTGTGTAGCTCAAAAAATTAATATTTAATATACAGAATAAAATACAAATAATGTTATTTTAATTTACAGTTGACGACATGGACCCGATGATACATCCCGACCCTCGGATGTTGGATCTATTAGCCCTACAGCCTGGTCATAGATCCGAGTATATATAGGACGGACAGTTGTTTACACAGACCTTCTGGGCCAGGAGAGTGGAGTACTTGTGGGAGTTTTTGAATGATAGAGCTCTACATCCGCTCGTGGTCCATTACTTGGAGGATCTTGGATTTTATAGGATTATTAGGATTGGCCGGATACAGCTCGACTGGGTTTTGATCACGACGATTGAGCGGTGGCGACCGAAGACGCACACTTTCCACCTGCCCATCGGCGAGGCCACCATCACCCTGCAGGATGCCGAGATTCTATATGGCTTGTCAGCTGATGGCTTGCCAGTTTTGATGCCTGGTAACATGAGATATTATCAGCGGCAGTCTTATTGGGATTATCTGGAGAGGCTCATTGGTTTCAGGCCTGTGGACCAGTCGGTAGGGTCTAGGTCCAACCGCCTGCAGTTGACCTCCATTATATAGCACTTGGAGTAGATCCACCCTACTATCACCGACGAGTCAGAGGAGGTGGATGTGATATGATATACGAGGCTGTTGGTGCTCGTTATACTTGGGGGGTTATTTGCGAACACTTCGGGGAACCTAGTGAGCCTTCATTTTCTGCACCATATTGATTCGTTCGAGAATACAGCCATCTACAGCTGGGGTGGTGCTGTCCTCTCATTCCTGTACAGGCATATGTGCCGGGCTTCCATCGGCACACAGAGAGACGTTTGTGGCTTTCTGCCGCTTCTACAGGTGACAACATATTCAAATAATATGTCCATTAGTTGCAATTATACCTAGTTATAGTTATTCTTATACTTTACGTCAACTTTTTATGTTAGGTTTGGGCCTTGGAGCGATTTCTGCAGTTTCAGCCACCTCTACCACAACTACCGGCTAATGTAGAAATTCCGAAGCTTTCTCTAGCCTGGAGGTGGGTTATGCGTCGTACTCTTGCACGATATTATGATGCCCATCATAATCTCCCCCTCTGAAGGGATGTTTCGGATCTGCTGGACGACGCACATGTGAATATCTAAATAAACTTACCTGGTATAGATTAACGTAGTGATGCGCCTACTAACGTTTTGTGTTCTTATTTGATAGTTCATCTGGACGCCGTACAACGATGATGTGATAGATACCCTGCCAGCGTATTGCAGGTTCAACCGACAGATTTGGAGGGCTTTTGTCCCGCTCGTATGCCTCGATATTGTTGAGCATCATGCCTCCGAGCGGGTATGTCGTCAGTTTGGCATGCCGCAGCCTATACTGAGTCCGCCTGCATGGCATGCCAGACACTTTGAGAGGGATGATCGGACCAGGGTCGACGACACATTTATGGCATGGCTTGACGAGCAGTTGGGTATTTGGGACAGGCGAGCTGACTTGATCCCACCTCCCCAACTCTTTCCTATTCAGAATTATATGGCATGGTACCGCACTGTTACCCGACTTATTGTCGGGAACCCAATTCATCTGCCTCACGGTCGGTACGTCCCATACGCCAGGAGACACGAGGCCCTGGTATCTTTTCTGTCATTATTAATTATATACCTGTAATTTTGTGCTAAATACGTAGTTTATATTTTTTACTTTGTGCAGGCGATTGGATTGCATACCGTCTATCATATAGGGCAGCAAATGCAGAGTTATGTCCACGATCCTGTGGCCATGCAGCAGTATAGTCGGCGATTCATGAATTTGGCTACCCAGACACTGCAGCAAGCCCGATTGGATCAGCGTTTGGCACATGAGGCTGATTATATAGACCCAGCGCAGTACCAACGACCTCGTGGTGCCCGACGAGCTAGTGGTGCCGGACGACGTGATCGTATGAGTTTATTAGTACTGAATTTGAATTTCTTTTGACTGTAACTTATTTGCTTTCTTTAACTTTATTAATTTTCTTTTGAAGGCTTCATGCGATGCTACGACAGATGACTACATTCAGGATCCAGACACGATGATGATGGTAAGAAAATATAAATTGTTGTGAATTGTTATGTAGTTTTCTATACTAAGTTTTATATTATTATGTAGCCTTCTACTGGACCTGACAACACCACCGATACATGTCATCCTGCGCCGCATCAGGTTATAAGGAGACGACTTGATGATGATGATGCCGATAGCGTACCTCGGCTGGCAGGAATGATACGCCTCAGACCAGCGGCTACATTGAGACACACCGGTTGCGGGACACATTGATTCGACCTTCTTTCACTTTTTTTTTGTATTTGGCGTAAACAATATTTTCGTATACATTAACAACAATATTTAATTGAATATGGCCAATAATTTTTTTAGTTCTCATTTCGTTTGATAGTTTCATATAACAACACAAACACTAAAACTTAACTTCCACTTCAATTAAAATAAAATTTAGTACAACAAACAAGGAAAACAATACTATAGCACAAGCACAAACATAAACACAAGCATAGGCTGCTAACATAATAAAAATACGTAAAATATGAAAAATACACTAAACACGGACATGCAAGTGTTTAGCCTCGGCTGCCATTTATTCTCCGCTCCAACCACTTAAATCGTTCTTCCAGTTGTTCTTTTTCTTCTTCAACCTCTTTAAATTTTGCCTTCACCTCCGCAAGTTCCCGTTTATATTTTTTTTCCAGTTCCTTTTCTGCTTCACAAGTCCATTCTGCTTTCCACTTTTCACGTCCTACCTCCTTGAGTTTAGCCCTCAAGTCTGCAATAATTCTACTGCCTTCTCTTTCACGTTCCTCTTGTCTTGTACACAAATTATTAAGATAATGTAGTTGTTCTCTGTAGCATTGCTGATAACATGGGTTCGTTCAAACAATGCCAGTAGCGACGTCCACATTCACCACCGTCCCAACAATTTGCATCAAGCATGCTTTTCCACACTTGCATTTTGGTTCACGAAGAGGTTGAGCCATTTGTGAAATATTTGCTGTTAGTAAAAAAAACCTTACCTTTAAATGAAATATTTGTTTTTAGTAAATTTTGAGCACACAAATTAACTGGAATGGGCCCATTATTTATAGGTGAAACAACACACACATAACGTAGTGTCAAGCCGCGCTAAATATATAACGTACTATCCAACGACGCTATATTTTGCGTCTTAAATTTCATGATGTTGACAAGACGACTTTATGTCAGCTGGTCAGCTTTTGTAGTTAGACAAGACAACACACACATAACGTAGTGGTCAGTCGCACTAAATACATAGCGTACTATCCAACGACGCTATATTTTGTGTCTTAAATTTCATGATGTTGACAGGACGAATTTATGTGAGCTGGTCAGTTTTTTCAATTAGACAAGACAACACACACATTGATTCGGCCTTCTTTTACTTTTTTTTTGTATTTGGTAAATATAATTTTTTTATTTGCATTAACAACAATATTTAACCGGGCTAAATATACATATAATTTTATTAAATTATCATTTAAATTGGTAATATGGGAAAGTACAAATCATAATTAACAAGCATAATTTTATAATTTGATTCCACTCATGGATAGTTATACACTAGAAGAACCACCACGATTAGTTTTGCCACCCAAACCAACTGAAAGATATTTACGTCGGTCGTGTCCTGTTTGCGAGCATATACCACATTTGCGTGCATAAACATTATCACTAACATCCATTTGGTTCCGTATGCGCGTTCTCTTCTACAACTGTATTTTACGCAAATAGGACTTGTTACACACCATTTTAAATGGTCCCGGAGGCCAATAATGCTCAGCACCCACTAGCTGCAACTGACCACTATAAGTGTTTAGGTACTTGGAAATACTATATTGATGATCAATATAGTTGGTTAGACCTAAACCAACTTTTTGAAAGCACTTGATGGCATGTGAGAAAGACATGTGGTATATGAACCATTTTCCACAGGAGCATAACCTTGCTGATTCTTTTAGAGTATGTACATTATTACCACGATTATTATGGATAGCGGTGCAGACTTCAAAAACATTTCTGTCGTTGTCATACTGCAAAAATGAATGTCAATGTGCTCACCGTCTGTATTTCTCAAATCTCTGCATCGACACTGGCATAAATTCAACACCCCTTTCCATCAATTCCGTTGCAGCTGCAGACCGTTCAACAAACATCTCCGCCATCTACTTGAACGACATTCGCACCATGGCTGTGACGGGAAATCCTCTTGCTGACTTCAATAACCCGTTGAAGGACTCTGACACGTTTGTAGTAAGAACTCCCCATAGTCTGCCACCATCCGCATGCAAAGTCCACTTTTCAGGGTTATGTCGCATTAGCCAACAATAGGCTGCCTCGTCTTCTTGCCTAATAGATTCCATATGCCTCCGGAATTTGTGATATTGGTGGTCCGTTGCTGCCATCCACATCAAATCATGTAGATCCTTCTTGGGATATGCCTTCTGGAAATTGTCCATAAAGTGGCTCACACAGTAACAGTGGTATGCATAAGGCTCTTGCCATGCAGGCAAGTTATCCAAAGAACTTAATATACCACCATGACGATCAAATATTAGACAAATACCTGAACGCTGTTTCACAACGTGCTCTTTCAGGTGGTTCAAAAACAGCGTCCACGTCTCTGTGCTTTCATTGACACAAACAGCAAAAGCTAGAGGAAATATCTGGCCATTAGCATCCACTGCCACGGCTACAAAAAGCTTGATATCGTACTTTCCATAGACATGAGTTCCGTTTATGGATATTATGGGCCGGCAATGCGAAAAACCATCAATTGCTGGCTTAAACGCCCAGAACACGTAATTGAATATTTATTATGGTATTCCCGAACTCCGCTCAAGCTTCCATTCAACAACTGTCCCGAGATTAAAATGCTGCAGTGCGGCCATGTACTTTGGTAGAGCTGCAAATGACTTATCCCAGTTACCGTAGACAATTTCAAATGCTCGTTTGCGCCTGAGAAATGCCTTTCTTTTCGTAATGGTATGGCCATATTCCTGGTGGACTGATGTAATGCACTCTTTGATTTTATACCTTATGGACGCTTCGATGTGCGGAATAAGTACAAGAGAAATCAAGTCAATATCCAAGTTGAAGTGATTACCGTTGAATGTGTCCATTTCACATGTGTGGATGGGAATGTATTTACCCACTTTCCACATACCTGTCTTCATCTTGGACGCACGCAACATCCAAGGACATGGCCAAAACCACCTGCGGCAAACAACCTTGTATACATCCGGAATTGACTCCCATACCTGCATCTCACGACACTCTTTTACGTTGTTCATCTTACAAGCCTGCTTACGCGCACTTTATCGGGGAAAAACATCCCCCTTGCAAGCACCGTTGGTCTAGAATCATCCCACATTGANATGAAACGGCACTTCGGACTCGTACACTCTTCGTCTAGGTGGGGGTCTCTTCAAATCTGGTCCTTCCCCCTCATCCTCATCATCACCATCCTCACGAGGAAAGGGTGTCTCGTCTCCGGATTCATCGACATTGTTGTCGTAATCACTGTTCTGTTCCTCACTCTGTGCATCAGCTAGATCCCGATGTAAGACGTCATTTTCGGGCAATTGAGTGAGTACGATTGGTTTAACTTGCTCGTTTTCACTGCACAACCAAAAAAAATATAAGCTACTGAAATTAATAAATACTTTTCATATAGCTATATAAACTTGACTTACCAGTCGTAATGTGATGAAATTCCATGATGGACGTTTTCAATTAGGTGATGACTACCGGATGGGCACTTGTAAAATTCATATCCGGCCGGTATCTCCTATTCAATATATGAGCGTTAATACAAATTCAATACACCAAAAATATACATAATAAACAGAAATCACAGCATAAATTTATCACTCGTCTTGTGAATGTTGGAAAGCAGGATAGAAATTATTTTCTCCCTCCTTATTCCCCGGCGGTGATAAATTTAAATCAAGAAAAAGTCTTTCATCCGGAACCTGTCCGGCAAAAACTGCTCCAGAATAACCACCCGATGACTGGGGGGTATCTACGCACAACCTCATTTTTTGGAACTTCTTCAACCTTCACGTACATCTCCAACATTGTGATTAAAAGAAATTCCCGACATTCATCCGGAGTCCTCAGAAAATCACTCAAAGTTTCATCATCGTCGATGTTAAACTCCGAGTAAAAAGCAACCTCTTCCGGAGTGACGGAATACGGATATCGTCCGGGTACTTTAAGTAACACTGAACGTTTCCTCACACCCTTTTTTTTGCATAACAACAATATCAATTTATCGTAATCCATTGTAAGTAGCAATTTAACATGACACTGAGCAGGTAAATGGTAGCCCACAGAGTTATTCTCCATCACAACCTCACCCCCCAATATAATGAAACTCTTATTCTACGCTCTTAAAACATAATGAAAAAATGCTTGAGAATTTAACAACAATAAACGTTTGATCAAGAGTTGAAATTTTTTTTGAATGAATTTCAATGCAATTGTAACCTCTTTATATAGGAAATGGCTAGCCGAGAATTTTTTTTTTAATGTGTAACGCCAAAGCAGTGGGCACTATACGCTTTTTGAATTATTAAAGGCGTACAGGTATAGCGCCACAGTGCCCGACGCTATACATAAAGCTTTATGTATAGCGTCATGCACTGTGTCGCTATACCTTCTTCCTGTCGGCTTTTATATATAAAGCCACAGCAGATGACGCTATACATTAACGACACAGTTACCGTTAATGTATAGCGCCACATACTATGGCGTTATACATAGTTATGTTATTCTTTTTCTTAGACCTATTTTGGTCTACAGAGTCCAAAAGAACCACATTTTGATTCCGGACTCTCATTGGAATGAATGAAGTGTTCTTTGTGTTACTGCTAAGCGATTTATGCTCTTCACATTAGTAATATCATGGAGTATAATTATGTCGTTTATGTTTGTCGTGCAAGATTTGAATGAGGAATCCTGTGCTTTTCATTATCTCTATTTGATATATGATGTTAGATCTAAGTAACCAATGAACAAAATTTCTTTGTAAAAAATTTGTGAACCATAATAGTTCTTTTACCTCAACATTATTAAGGTCAAAGTATCAATACTGGGATGAAATCAAGACAAACATTCACTCTTCGAATACTCTATTGTTAATGATTCAAGTGGTATTTCATCGTCCTTTTAATGCCATAAGAGACTCATTTTTCCTTCCCTCTTCAGAGAGATTATAAAGTATCATATTTATTCTCAATATCGCTTATAACACTATGTTTAATTGTGATCGTGTGCACATTCGCCTAAGCTTCTGCCTCATCTCAGTTGGTAATTAATTTAATTTGACAAGTTTTCAGATAAGTTAGAACTTGAAATTACGATGCAATAACAGGTACCAACTATTGTTAATCTGCTTGAGTACAACCTCCAATAACTGAAAGTTGGATAATCGCATAAGAAAAACTACTGCCATGTACTAAATTCAGGGCAAACAAAATCACTTTCTTTCTTAGACATACTGACGTATTTCCTCTCCACCTTTATAAGTATACAAGGAAGCGCTATTAGTAGCAGGCTCCGGTAAAAGTTATTTCTAAACTACGAAGTGACAATGACAAGGACCAAATGATTTTCAGCAGCTTCAGATAAGTTTGCTTATCTCACAAATTAACATAAAGTTTTGTTGAAGGAAGATCATGACAAATTAATTTGTGAGAAGAATCTATTCAGTTTAAGATTTCACCATCCAATTGATATATGAATTTCCTTCTACATCTGAAGCTTCAGACAAAAATATGTTATTTTTTCATCAAATAAATTTCCTTCTACCAAAACTTCAGTACAAGAAAAAATATTTATTTATATTCTTTTAGATTATATAAAAAGTAATCTAGCTGAAGTAGATATGGTTTGCTCAATAAACTCTAGCATGTTTATAAAGCTGCAAAAGATTTTGTTAAAAAAATATAGAGCATTATTTAGGGCGCTCAAAGTAGTGAATAATGAGAGATTTCATACTCGTGGAATTCAAACATTTATTTATTTTTTTTTATGAGAAAGATTCTAAAATGAGTGATGAACTTCAACAATACCTTTGCCATTGTCCAATTCAGTAGATGAATACTGTTGGGAGTGTCCAAATGTATTCCTTCTACGTGTTTCATAATAGATGTACTAATGTAACTTTCAAGCGATCACACTTTTCCTAATTTGTAATTTAAATTTTGTGTTTGTTATGGGACCTGCCTTATTTTTATATGGTGTTTCTATTGTTTAACTAGCAGTGATATTATGGGAATTTATTTGATTGCATCAAAAAAGTGAATTTCGTGATATTGCACGGAAATAACAGGAATAGCTGCTATCATTAAGTGAACAACTATTTTCTCTTAGAAAAATTACAATAAATTATTTCATATTGTAACTTTCAGTTGGGTCCGTGCTAAGCACAGGCTTGCATCATCTAGTATTTATGTATAACTATTAGGTTAGTTATCAACTAAAGTTTATTATAAAGGCTTACTTATAATATCTTATGGGTTGCATAATTATATGAATATTTTTTATATTATTAATAAATAAAATTTAAATTCTTCTAAAAATTTTCTTGCTTTCATTTAGACCATATTACCATTCTTTGTAATAAGGGGTTTTTGTTCTACGGATTTTTCTAACTTCCTTTGGTATTTTTATTGTCTATTTTATGTGTAGCTTTTGTGGTAAGAAAACTCTACCAATGGTAGGAATTGATCATAATTCCAAACTCAATAACACAAGCTCTCAGCATATCTTCAAGAATTTGAATAATCCGCAAATCTGTCTATGGGTGAAATGTCGTACTAAGCTCTACCTGCATACCCAACTCTCGATGAACGACTCTCCAAAAATATATGTGGATTGAGTACCTGTCACGACCCAAAATCATCACTCAGTCGTGATGACGCCTAACTCAACCCGCTAGGTAAGTCAAATAGTATAAGTTACTTCTATAAATGGAAACCAAGAGAGATAATGAATGAAATAGCTAAAAGAGTTCAATTCAACCATTCCACGGACTGGTAGTACAAGTCACGAGCTACTAAGAATAAGAGTACAACTCCAGTTTGAGGAAAGATACTTCATCTGTTTGAGATCTACATAAACTGAAATATAAATTCTAAATTATCATGAACAAATGGCAGCTTGTATCTGCAGTGCTGATACGTCTTTAATACTAGGCCCACGAACTCCTAAGCCGCTCATCGTCTAATATCTGTACACAAGGTGCATAAGTGTAGTATGAGTACAACGGACCCTATGTACTCAATAAGTATCTTGACTAACCTCGGTGAAGTAGTAATGAGGTTTTTAAGTCAAAAGATACTAACTAATATAACTTGTGTAGTTAAATTGAAGTGGATAGAACAATTGAAAATAACAATGTAGATAACAAGAACAAATATGAGAGATAGTGAAATGATTAACTAAAAGGAATAATGATCAAGTTCCTCAATATCACAACCAACTCTTTTCTTAACAGTTCAAGTCGAGAGATTAAAGCAATAACCACTAACAACATAGTTAGCCCACAAATTCACAATAAGAGGAATGTGTTCAAGATATCAAATTAAATGGAACGGAAACATCTTTCGTGTATTTATCTCATCCGCACCAAGCGTATGCATGTATGTCAAATCTTATGGTACGGAAACACCCGTCGTGCATTTATATCGTCCTCACAAAGTATATAAATAATAGTATCAACCAATTAGAAGGAATAAGGAAGAAACATATGGATAACGGTAACAAACAAGGTAGGAGGCACATAAGCAATGATGGAAAATAAGGTAGGAGAACATAGATCCAATAACTAACAAAATAGAAGGTGTAGATAAAATAATGACAAATGAGCGAAGAAATAGATGTAAATATAACAAAAAAGAACGAAATCATGAATGTATCAATAATAAATAAATAGAAGGCATGGATAGAACAATTACAAATAAGGTAGAACACATAGACGTAACAACAATAAGCAGCATAGAAAGCTTAGGTGCAACAATAATAACTACGATAAAGGCATAAATGTATACTTAAGGAAAAGATAACACAATTGTAACGGCTCAGTCGGCCGTTTTGAGTATTTTTGCCCCGTTTCCGTATTTATTGCCTCATCTATGATTAATTTTGGTTATGTGACTTGTCGCAGTAGTTGGTTTGGTTTCGAGTGAGTTTCGGAGTGAATTGGGACACCTAGTTCTAAAGTTGTAAGCTTAATTTGAAAGAATTAACCGGAGTTTGGCTTTTGTATAGACGAATCCGGCGTAGATTTTTGATAGTTCTGATAGTTTCGTATGGTGGCTTTTCACTTAGGAATATGTCCAAATGTTGTTTTGGAGGCCCGTAGGTTAGTTTGAGGCTTTTTGGCAAAAGTTGAAAAGTTGAAGGTTTGAAAGATTAATAGGTTTGACCGAGGGTTGACTTTATTGATATTAGGCTCGAATTGTAACTTCAGGAGTTGGTATAGGTCTGTTGTGCCATTTGTGACTAGCATACAAAATTTGAGCCAATTCGGAGTTGGTTTGGTATGATTCGGCATTAGTTTTAGAAGTTGAATATTTATTGATTAATTAGGCTTGAATTGGAGTGTGATGTTGTTTGATGTGATTTTAGGCATTGAGTAGTTTTTGTTATGTGTTTTGGGACTTGATGGTATGGTTGGACGAGGTCCTGGGGCCCTAGGTGTGATTCAGATTAATTTCGGGTTCACTTTGGACTTAGGAAAATTGTTGTTGAACAACTGAGTTTTCGGTGCCATCGCACCTGCAGTGAGCTTGGACACAAGTACGGAGTCTCAGGTTGATGGTAGGTTATAATCTCATGTTTTAGTCGATTATTACATTCCAATTTACTGCACTGCAGCTGAGTTTGAGCTTTAATCGATAGTGCTTTGCACTAATTGTGTGTTTATGCATTGTAGGAGTGATCCCGAGCTATATAGATGTTATATAATGAATTAAAGTGATTTAGAGATTTTAATTATGAGTAAAATCCCAAATAATTAAGCCTTGATCGTGTTCAGGGATCAACGGATGATAGTTAAGAACGAACGTGGAATCAAGTAGGTATATTGCGCACTGTCTAGTAAAGTACACATAACGTTTCGCTGCAAACTCTGTTTGGGCTCCATAATATATTTTCGGAAATACAATGCAAAGGGTTACAACTTTCATGTTTTACGTTTGTTCAAACTCCCAACAAAACAAGGTCAAAAGTGCACGGCAAGTGCGAGGTCGCGCACTGACTGCGCATATGGGGCAGAACAGTGAAAAGTGCACGGGCACACTTCCAGGTGCGCGGCCGCGCACGTCCTGTCCCGAAAAAGTGTCTTTTTTCATATAGGAGAAGGTGGTTGTTTGTGCCCGACTCTACTTGGTATATATACATGGAAAAATGATATTTTGAGGACTTTTGACATAATTTAGATCTAATAAGGAGAAGAGGAAGAAGCAAGAGCACAAGGATTTCACCATTCATCCTCAGTCAAGACAAGGGTTTTGATGTTATGTTTTCCTTTGGCTTAAACTTAATTGTGATGAATTTCTCCATATCCATTGCTAGAGTCTACTAACCTAACCCCCAAACAAGCCAATTGACGAATCTCTCTAGTTAATTGTCTTTTTTCGGCCTCTACATGTGCTAAGCTACCCATAGATCGGCGACTTAAGGTGTCTGCTACAAAATTAGCTTTCCCTAGATGGTAGAGAATGTTAACACCGTAATCTTTCAATAACTCAAGCCATCGCCTCTGTCACAAATTCAACTCTTTTTGCTTGAAGATGTATTGCAGGATTTTATGATCTGTGAATACATCAACATGAACACCGTATAAATAATGCCGCCATATCTTAAGTGCATGGATAACTGCAGCTAATTCGAAGTCGTGGGTCGCATAATTCCTCTCGTGCTTCCTTAACTTCCTTGAAGCATACACAATTATCTTCCCATGTTGCATCAAGACACTAACTAACGCGACACATGAGACATCACAATACATGTCATAACCATCTGGACCCTCTAGAAGTGCTAGAACTGGCGCTGAAGTCAACATGTTTTTAAGTTCCTGGAAACTCCGCTCGCAAGCCTCCGTCCACTGAAACATAGTTGCTTTCTGGTCAACTTCGTTAATGGTGCCGAAAGAGAAGAAAAACCCTCTACGAACCTTCGGTATTATCCTACTAAGCCTAGAAAGCTATGAACCTCTGTTGGAGTGGCAGGTCTAGGCCAGGATTTCACAACCTTAATATTCTGAGTGTCTACCTTTATACCTCCATAGAATACAACGTGCCCTGAGAATGCTATAGACTTCAACCAGAACTCACATTTAGAAAACTTAGCATATAATTTACTATCACAGAGGTTTTGGAGTACCGCTCGCAGGTGGTCTGCATGCTCATCCTCTGAACGTGAATAAACCAAAATATCATCAATAACGACTATCATCAACAAATCTAAATATGATAGGAATAGGCTGTTCATCAAGTCCATAAATACGACAGGTGCATTCGTCAACCCGAAGGACATGACAAGAAACTCGAAGTGGCCATATTGGGTCCTGAAAGCTGTCTTAGGGATATCTCTCTCCCAAACTCTAACCCGGTGGCGCCCAGACCTCAAATCTATCTTTGAAAAGCATCGATCTCCTTGCAACTGATCAAACAAGTCGTCTATCGTTGGAAGTGGATACTTATTCTTAATAGTTACCTTGTTCAGTTGCCTATAATCGATACACATCCTTAGCGAGCCGTCTTTCTTCTGCACAAATAGTACCGGTGCACCCCAAGGTGAAGTACTGGGCGTGATGAAACCTTTCTCTAGTAAATACTTTAAGTGCTCCTTCAACTCCAATTCGGAAGGTGCCATCCTATACGGAGGGATGGATAATGGTTGAGTCCCTGGAAGCAAATCGATGCTGAAATCAATCTCTCACTCTGGAGGAATGTAAAGACCCGTAAAATTTCTTAACTAAATAAGATGCCCGGGTAGGTCCCCATGTTGTTATAACTGTAGAAATTCTTAAAAACAGACCTTTTTGAAGTAAAAAGTACCCCGGGACATAAAAGATAAAATTTTCCAGAATTGTGCGGATCTGCGGTCCACTATGCAATCGCAGATCAGGTATGCAGACCGCATAGTGGTCGCATACCTGGGCAGCCTGTTTTCTTTTTGGCTCAGCTGAAGGCCATTTACGCGACAAGAATGCGGACCGCATATCAGGAATGCGATCGCATTCCTGACCGCATTCCCTACTTCGGGGATTCTAATTTCTAAATTTTATACCCGACCCCTAGTCTTATAAAACACCTACCTCTTTCATTTTAACGTCTATATGACTTAAATAGAGAGAAGGGAGAGTGATTTTAGTGAGAGAAAGCCATCTCCTCCACCAAATTGGTCCTCCATTTCTACTCAGGCCTGGAAATCTTCGAGTAGTCGTTGTCTTCTTCACCATAAGAGGTAAAGTTCTCACCCTATTTTCCCTTAAATTCTCGGATTCTAGTTAAAACGGAACACACCTGGGTGGTCCTTGAAGATGAAAGTTAAGACCTTGCATGAATGTGATTAACTTACCATAATCTAGTAAGGAAAGTAAGTTAGAGAAATTCTCACTAGAAAAAGAATTTTGTTAATCTAACGGATCACATGGTGTTTGATAAAAAGCCCAAATGAGTTCATGATTTCTAAATTCTAAGTCTAATCATGTCATCTTGTAAATTAAATTGAAGGCGTTAGCAGGTCCGGTGGTTTGAGAATAGATATTAAAGGAAAATTCTGATTCGAGGTATGTATGGCTAACTTTAATCTTTGTAGAGTTGCTTTGTTAGGGTCCGAGCATTCGGTATGAATTCCTGGCTTGATTGTGTTTGAATCAATTGTCCTATTTTGATGAGATGACGAATCATGTCCTTTGAATGCCTTAGTTGATTTTCATGTCACCATGATACTTGAGATTGTGAAATGTTATTCTTTGTGCTTACCCTGTCATGTGCAAGACTCGTTATACGCTTGAACTTATCGATATGAAAGAAAGTGATACTAAATGAATGAAAATGGTAATGAACTCAATTGTTGAATGTATCAAAGTATTAAGGTCTGTGTCATAAATGATGGGAAAGAAAAGTTAATTGATTTGACTGATCTAAATGGTTATGGCGTACCATACATGACTCACTGCTTGGTAGAGATTATTGTGCTTTTGATTTCACATGGCTGTTCGGTTGTTATGAATTTATACTCTAGAAATCCTTGTGATTGAATTGCTGAGTGTTGTTTCTTTTTAAATGATGTCCAGTGAGATCGGGTTGCGCGCCGCAACAGAAGAAATAGGGGCGGAATGTTGAGAAGTAATAAGGGTGTAATGTGATGGTACAGTGGGATCGGGTTGCGCGCCGCAACAGAAGAAATAAGGGTGGAATATAATTGTAAGGTGGGATCGGGTTGCGCGCCGCAAGAAGAGAACCATTGAAATATGAAACTGTGAAAACCTCATTTGTGATTCTCTGTATCTTTGTGAAATAATTGTTTGGTTTCTTTGACTGCCTCCTATCTGTGCACTGTTTTGATTTTACTTAGAGTAAAGTTTGTCCATACATACTAGTACTATTCCATGGCACTCACGTGCCTTTTGCCGGGGGCGCTACATCTTTTATATGGATGTAGGTTGTTCTATAGTAGGTAGCGCCGTCCACCGATAGTGGTGCCTTCCTCTCATCTCCTCAGCAGTTCTGGTGAGCCCCACTTCCTTTCGGGGTCGTGTGTAGTCTATGCTATCTTCTTTTGTATATTTTGTTCCGTTAAGGTATAGCCGGGGCCTTGTTGCCGGCAAATCCATATACTCTTCTCCGTATCTTTAGAGGCTCTGCATACACTGTGTGGATTGTATATATTTTGGGTAGTAGCTGTAATTATTCGAAATCGTGGTCCCGTGATGGAAATGTTGTGTTTAGTTTGTATAATTTTGGGGTTATCAAATGATTGAAGCTTTAAAAGAGGAAAACTGGAAATTATGTTGTAAATTCATACCTTGATTCCATTTGCTATGTTATTTATGAATTTGTATATTGTGCACATGGGTAACGCGTTGGGTAGGAAAGGCAATCCAGGTCCGCTTGACCAGAATCATCCGGTTAGGCGCCGGTCTCGTCCCTCGGTTTTGGGGCGTGACAAGGAATACCTGGAAGTTCAACTGGAAATACATATGTGTACTCTTTCACTACTGGAATAGACTGAAGTGTAGGCATCTCAGTATCTATATCTCTAAATCGCACAATATGATAAATGCACCCTTTTGCGATCATTTTCCTCGCCTTCAGATAGGAAATAAAACCTACCTCTGGGTGTCGCTGTATTACCTACCCACTCAAGGACTGGCTCACCCGGAAAAATGAAATCTAGCTATCTTTACTCGACAATCAACTGTGGCATAGCAAGCAGCTAACTATTCCATGCCCATGATAGCATCAAAATTCAACATCTCTAGCTCAACTAGGTCGGCTGAGGTCTGACGACCACAAACTGATACCGTACAACCTCGGTAAACCTATCTAGCAATAATCTATTCTCCAACCGGTGTAAACACTGTAAATTAATCACTTCGTATTTCAGGCACTATACCAAACTTCCCTGCGACAAATGGGGTAATACACGATAAAGTAGATGCTGAGTCTATCAAGGTACAAGCATCGTGGGAGAAAATGGTCAACATACCTGTCAAAACTTCTGGTGAGGATTCTTGGTCTTGTCAACCCGCTAACGCATATCTACGATTCTGGTTACCACCTGAACTTAAACCGCTACCTCTGCCTCGACCTCTACCATCTGAAGACTGAGACTCGCGCCCTGAAGGATGCACGGACATAGATGATCCTATTGCCGAATTCGCTGGTTGCGCCATACCCCCAAAATCTCTATTTGGGCAATCTCATATCATATGCCCCGGACGTCCACATGTATAACAAGCATCAGAACCGTCTCAGCATTGTCCTAAGTGTCCTCTACCGCAGATGGCACACTGCGGCGGAAATGACCATGTCTGCCCCGAACTTCGCTGTCGTTGTAAACCCGATGCCTGTGAACTCTCACATAGTCCTGACTGAGTGTAAAATTCATACCTATAACCCTATAACTGAGGTGGCGGAGGCCTAGGTGGCCGTTCAAAGTACTGGGGCCTATAAATACCCTGAGACTGCTCCTGAGACCTGGCTAATCTCATCCTCTTACGCTACCCTGACTCAGTCCTCTCCGTACCCTGCTGCCGACGCCTACCCCTTTCTATATTCTGGGAAAATTCCTGAATCCGGGAGATACCCATACTATCCTATAATGCAGTGGTGGCACATGCCTCGGTCAACTCTGGGGCCAACCCTGCTATAAACTTGTGTCTTCTATCCCGCATAGTAGCAACTATGGATGGTGCATATCTGGCTAATGAGTCAAAATGGAGACTATACTATCGAACACTCATATTGCCCTGCTTGAGGGCTAGAAACTGATCGAATCGAGCCTGTCATATCTCTCCCGGTAAGTACTGGTCAAGGAAGGCATCTAAAAAATTCTCCCAAATAGCAGGAGGTGCATCATGTCTCCTGGACCTTTCCCATCTCTCGTACCAAAGGATGGCTATATCTCAAAGTCGAAAAGCTGCTAGCTCAACTGTCTCTTTCTCCGTGGCATGCATAACCCAAAATATCCTGTGAAGTTGATCTATGAAATCCTGTGAGTCCTCCCTCTGATCTGTCCCCGTGAACTCTAGGGGACTCAAAGCAATAAACTCTCGGACCCTTGAACTCACAGATCCCTCAGAAGGTCCTTACAGTAGCGGATGCCCTAACCTGTTATTGGGTAGCTACCAACAATGCCTACAACTGCACCGCACTCCTTAAGTCCTGATCTAATGGAAGTAGAGGGGGAACTGGATAAGTCTCGAGCCTGGGGGCGAGACCGGCACCCGGTGCCTTATCTATCCTTGCGTACCAACTTGCGACTCAGGAATTCTGGACATATAATGTCATACTCTGGCTAGGGGCCACGTTGCAAGACAATTTGCGAAGCAAAATATAAAACTGAATAGAGACTAACGTTGACTAAATGTCAACATAAATCTGGGTCGGCAAGGACGTCATAACTACTATAACTGACAAGCCAATAAAATATACGTACATGCCTACTAGCCCAACATACTGCACTAATTGACATGATTTGTCTACAAGCCTCTACTGATAGATGTACTGTGATCGAAATAGGGCCCCGACCTACCCATAACCTATCTACATATATACACAAATGTTCAGAAAACTTCTATACCCGACAACTCCGAAGGACGGGGAGCTTACTGATAAAGCTGAACTCGAGAAACATCTACTGAGGAGGTATACCCGTCTGTATGTCTGAACCTGTACGCATGAAATGCAGCGCCCCATAAAGGGAAGCCAATACAAAATAATGTACCGAGTATGTAAGGCAATATATAGAAATCTGAAACTGAACTGATAATCTGAACATATGCTTACCTACTGATGCTGACTCAACTCTCTCAATACAGTAAATAGAATAGTTGTCCGGCCCTATGAGGCTCGGTATATATATATAACTGCTCTGCCGTAGTAGGATCGCTCATAGGCGCTCGGCCATACTAGGCTCTGTTTGTCGACCAACTGGGCTCGCTCATAAGCGCTCGGCCACAATAGGATCGGTATATAACTTACCATCAGATCAGAGGTTGCCCAATAGGGCCTACCCATCGATTATAGCTCGATGGTAATGAAAATACTGTAATATTATATATATATAGGTTCTCTGCTCTCTTTACTAGAAGAAGGAAATACTCAATTGAATATGAAGTCCCGATACGGAGAATATTGTAACTTACAAGACTAGGAAAATATACGTAAATTACGGGATATGAATTTTTCTTTATGCTTCATTATCAAACTCGTGTAATTACGAGATCATGCAAAATGAAGGAAGGGCTTAACCTTAACATACTCGGAGTAGAGAAAAATCCGTATGATATTCTTGGAAAAGGTTGCACCGTACTCCCTTAGAATCGCAAAGTCCCGTTATTATTACGTAGTGTAATTGCGTAAGAATTTCTTTACTAATCTAAGAATTTTCGTTGCTACTGTAACATGAAGTCTTATGTGAGCTTCCAACATCTCCTCCAAAAATGAATTTGATATCAATTGAATATTATTTGTAAAGATGACTAACTTGAAATTCCTTCTACGTTTTTTTTAATGGCAAAGTGTAGTTTCCATGTATTATCTTGATAGATTTCCCAAAGACCCCTTAATTGCACCTATCCTAATGACTAATGAGTCATCAACTTGGCCTTAATTTGCTGCCACCTTGAAGTGTAATGCTTTATCCAAATGTGTTTACTTAATCACCCAATAATTCCTTAATTATCTAGGTAATCTCTCATTACCCAATAATTAACCAATTTTTCATATAATAAAGAATTATCTCAAATTACTTAAAATTCTACTTATATTTAATACACTTAATACATCATACTATCACGGTCATATGGTACCTTATATGGTACTAGTCCATAAATATTGGTTAATATTGCTCGGCCTGTATTTTATCCCAAATCGACAACCTTCAACGAAACTCATTTTCTTTAATTCGTGTACCCTTTATCCTTCATGGAACCTTCTTATCGCTTGTTATAAATATCATAACTACGTTAACCTCAAGATAATCTCATCCCCGAGTTTATGTCAATTAACTGAAGACGAAACTTTAGCGTACGAGAAACGCGAGATGTAACAACTTAGTCAAATTTTTTTTTCCTGTCAAAGTCCTGTACTGCACAACCAATTCCTACACAAACTTCACAACCAGTTAGTCCAAAATAATTCCTAATCTAAGAAGAAAATCAGAAAAGAAAGAAAAACACATGGGTTACCTCACAAGAAGCGCCTGATTTAACGCCGCAGCACGACACATGTTACGTCATCATGTGAAATTGATCAAGGCCACCACGTGGCTGTCATCAAACTTGCCAAGGTAGTTCTTCATTCGGTTCCCATTAACTCTGAAGATTTTACCATTTTTTTTTTCAAATCAAGAGCACCAAATAGAGTTACATGCACCACTTCAAAAGGGTCACTCCATTTTGACTTGAGCTTTCCCGGAAACAGTCTTAATAGAGAGTTGAGTAGAAGAACCAAGTCACCCTCCTTGAATTCCTTGCTCCAGGCATATTTTTCACGTAAGTACTTCATATTGTCCTTATACAAGGGAGATCTGGACTAGGCTTGAAATCGGAACTCATCAAGTTCATTTAGTTGCTCTACCCAGAGATTTGCAACGACATCCCATTCAAGGTTTAACTTCTTCAGCGCCACATGGCCTTGTGCTCTAGCTCATCCGAAAGGTGGCATGTTTTCCCAAATACTGATGTGTGGCTAGAATTCATGATTTTTAGCATTATATACCTTGCATTTTATGTGATTTAATGATAAAAATACACGTCGTATGTGCCTAATGAGGTATTTAATGTGTAGGTGAATTAGCAACGGAAGCCGAGCTAAATGAGAGCATAAACGTCGGAAAATACGCTCAAGAGTCGAAAAGGAGCGACCAAGGACAAGCCTGGCGTTAGCCAGGCGTTTGGCTCTTAACGCCAGCTATGGCCAGGCGTTAGCCAGGCCTTATCCTGCTAACGCCTGGGTACCTGCTTAAGTGAACCCCGAGTTTTAAAGGTTTTTAAGTGTTTCCAAGTGAGAAGAGGAGTCTTTTACACGGTTAGGGTTTATCCCAATCATATAAATAGACCCAAGAACACATTTTTGGGGAGAGACGGTTTTTGGAGAGCAAATACACACACAAGAACATTGAAGGAGCAAGGATTATCAGTTTTCTTCATCTTATTCTAGTATTTTCAATTCATGCAACACTTATGCAATTGTTTGACTATAGCATGAGTGGCTAAACACCCATTGTTCTGGGGTTGTGGTTTAGCCATGGATATTGTTATTCGACATTAATTTAACCTTGAATATAGTTCACTCAATATATGGTTGTTTCTTCAATTCTGTGTTTAATTGCTTAATTGTTTGGCCAGCAGTTAGGTTCTATATACTATCTATGTTATGCTTGGGAAAGCCGTATATAGATTAGAGAAGAATTGAAGAGAGCGCGATCTTAATCCTTCAGGGGAACGGATTTGTTGTTAGGATAGGAATATACCTAGTCACCGTGCTTAATTAAACATCGTAATCTTAGTGCGTTCTAATAGATTAATTTCATAGGAATATAGGCGTTAATCTATTGAGAATAGGCGAGTAGTGCTTCGGGAGAAGGCTATGAGAGCATTTATCGATTAATTAGCAACCATGAGTGAATTATATGAAAGGGAGAGTTAATTAGAATGCAATACGAGTGGTGAATAGATCACAACCCTGGAATATTTGTCTCTACTGAATACATAACAATATTTTTGTCACTTGATAATTAGTTATTCCATAGAATCTTAGTATAAAATAGTTGCATCCTTGATTTTATTTTGGCTTGATTAGATAACGATTAGAGTGATTTAAGAAGTAGTTTACACAAGTCCTTGTGGGTACGATATCTGGACTTAAATTCCTATATTACTTGTCGACCACGTACACTTGCGTGTGCATTGAGAAACCAACCAACAAATACCAACCGGTACGGATACATACAATTTGGAGTCTTGTATGCAGTTATATAATCGCACAAAGCATCGTCAAGTTTCCTTGACCAATCAGTCCGGTTTGCATTGACAGTCTTGGATAATATGCTCTTTATCTCCCTGTTGGAGACCTCAACTTGTCCACTAGCCTGGAAGTGATAAGGGGTTGACACATTATGATTGACACCATACTTAGAAAGTAAAGTATCGAAAGTCTTGTTGCAAAAATAAGAACCCCAATCATTGATGATCGCCCTTGGGGTGCCAAACCTTGTGAAGATATTTTTCTTTAAGAACATCACCACAATCCGTGCCTCGTTGTTGGGGTAAAGCCACAACTTCAACCCACTTGGAAACATAATCAACAGCAACCAGAATGTAATTGTTACCACATGAACTTACAAATGGTTCCATGAAGTCGATGCCTCACACATCAAAAATATCAACCTAAAAAATAGTGGTGAGAGGCATTTCATTCTTCTTGGAAATTCCACCAGCTCCTTGGCACTCATCACACCTCTTAACAAGCTCACTAGCATCTTTATACAGGGTAGGCCAATAAAATCCACAGCTAAGAACCTTTGTAGAAATTATCGCCCCACCATGATGACCACCGTAGGGAGAGGAATGACAAGCATCAAGAATACTCATTTTCTCCTCTTCCGGAACACATCTCTGGATCACATCATCATTGCAAATCTTGAAAAGATATGGCTCGTCCCAATAATAATCCAAGTTGTCCCGTTTAAGCTTCTTCCTTTGGTTAGAAGAGAGCTCACACGGGATAATGCCAATCACAAGAAAGTTAGGCACATCGACGAACCAAGGCATACCATTCAAAGACACAGAGAGGAGTTGTTCATCCGGAAACGAATCATTAATTTCGAGGCTATCATGGGGCCTCCCCTCCTCCTCTGAGCGGGACAAGTGGTCCGCCACTTGATTCTCACTCCCTTTTTGATCAATGATTTCAAGGTCAATCTCTTGAAGCAGAAGAAGCCATCTCATCAACCTAGCCTTAGAGTCATTTTTGGTCATCAAATAATGGAGTGCCGCGTGATCGGCGTGCACAATCACTTTGGCACCCATGAAATATGGCCTGAACTTTTCCATGGTGAAGACAATGGCTAATAACTCTTTTTCAGTCACCTTATAATTGACTTGGGCGTCATTCATCATGTTTCTTGCATAATAGACCGGATGAAATATCTTGTTGATCCTTTGCCCCAAAACCGCTCCTACCGCAACGTCACTAGAATCCCACATGAGCTCAAATGGTAAGCTCCAATTGAGCGCATTAATGATGGGAGTGGTTGTCAATTTATACTTGAGAAGCTCAAAAGATTTCATGCAATCATCATTGAACACAAACTTTGAGTCCTTTTCCAACAAATTGCACAAGGGATTCACCACTTTTGAGAAATCCTTGATGAACCTTTGGTAGAACCCCACGTGCCCAAGAAAGCTCCTCACTCCCTTGACGGAAGCAGGAGAAGGGAGTTTTGAAATAACTTCAATCTCCGCCTTGTCCACTTAAATACGATTCTTTGAGATCTTATGGCCAAGGAAAATGCCCTCCTCGATCATAAAGTGATATTTTTCCCAATTTAGCACTAAGTTGGTCCCTTCACATCGGGCCAAAACTTTGTCAAGATTATCCAAACATTCTTCAAATGAGTCACCCACAACACTAAAATCATCCATGAACACTTCGAGGAAATCCCCCACCATATCCATAAATATTGCCATCATACACCGCTGAAGGGTAGCCGGTGCATTACACAAACCAAATAACGTCCGTGAGAATGCAAATGTGCCATATGGGCATGTGAAGGTGGTTTTCTCTTGGTCTTTCGGTGCAATGAGAATCTGGTTGTATCCTGATTACCTATCCAAAAATAAATAGAGGCAGGCCCGACAAGTTTATCCAATATTTGATCAAGAAAGGGCAATAGAGAATGGTCTTTGCAGGTCACTTTGTTCAGCTTTCGATAATCCATGCATACCCTCCATCCGGTCACAGTCCTAGTGGGGATCAACTCATTTTTCTCATTTGTGACAACAATCATACCCCCTTCTTCGGCACACATTGTACCGGTGAAGTCCATGAACTATCTGAAATGGGGTACATAACCCCTGCATCAAGCCACTTGATAATTTCCTTCTTGACGAACTCTTGCATAGCCTCATTCAACCTCCTTTGATGTTCCATGGAGGGTTTGGAATCATCCTCTAGTATAATTTTATGCATCTAAAGGTGGGGATTATACACCGAATGTTAGCCAAAGTCCATCCAATTTCCTTTTTCATTCTTTGAAGCACCGCAAGGGTGGAGTTTACCTGCACTTTAGTTAAGCATGCAGAAAGAATAACAGGTAATGTAGAAGAAAAGCCTAAGAATTCATACTTGAGGTGCGAAGGAAAAGGCTTCAACTCCAATGTTGGTGGCTCCTCGATTGAGGGCTTTATTGGTGGAGTCTTCCAGTTTTCCAAGTCCAACGAAAGTTTAAGGGGCCCATATGAATAGGAACCCATTCCTTGCGAGGCATTCGCACATTCAATCAAGCCTTCCTTTTCATCATCCTCCTGGTTTAAATACACAAATTCTATAGGGTCTTCCACATTGATCATGGCACTCGTGTCATCAACTATCACCTCCGTCACAAGATCCACAAAAGAGCAAACTTCATTGCTATTTGGTTGCCTCATTGATTTGCACACGTGGAATACAACTTTTTCATCGCCCACCCGGAAGGTGACCTCCCCTTCTTCCACATCAACCAATGCCTTCCCTGTTGCTAGGAAAGGTCTCCCAATATTATAGGCACCTCATAGTCAATTTCGCAATCGAGAATCACAACATCTGCGGAAAAAATAAACTTGTCGACCCGAACTAGAACATCATCAATCATACCAAGTGGCCTTTTGATTGTCCAATCCTCCATTTTCAATCTCATGGAAGTAGCTCTCGGTTGCCCAATACCTAGTTTATTGAATACGGAATATGGCATCAAATTGATACTTGCTCCCAAATCACACAAGTCTTTTGCAAAATCGGTGTCACGCCCCAAACCTGGGGAGGCATGGCTGGCACCTGGTGCCACACTGGTCCGAGCGAACCACTCTGCAACTTTTTTTTCCTTTGTAACTATCATGGGACAACATGGCCACAACTCGTAATGTACAACTTGTAAGTGGAAACACTGTATCAATAAGCTATCGTTCATAAAACATGAATACATATGGGCCGTCAAGGCCCCTAACATACTGTACAAACTGAAAATCTGTCTACAAAGCCTCTAAGATTATTTGACATCAAATGGGACAGGGTACCGGCCTACCCATAAGTCTGTAGCAAAAATCTGACTCGATGACTCATAGACTCGGCTGCACTCCGAATTAGGTGGAGTCTTACCGATCCTTTGCTGAATGCCAATCTCATCTACTATGAGGGATCACCAAACTGAATATCTATACCTGCAGGCATGAATGCAGCGTCCCTAAAAAAGGACGTCAGTACGAATAATGTACTGAGTATGTAAGGCAGAACTGGAACATAATATTAAGTCAACATTAATTGAAGACATATAAGAATCAACCTGAATTTCTGAAGTGCCACCGTATATGCATACTTATTATACTCATATATATACAATGCTTCTATTTGAGACTATTATACATATCGTATGATGCATGACTACCCAACTGACCAGTGGTAACTGCCCGACCGAATGTAGCTCGGTGGTAAATGCATGACTGCCCGACCTGCCGTAGCTCGGTGGTAAATGAATATACATGAATGCCCAACACGTGGTAAGTAATGATACATAACTACCCAAACGGTGGTAACTGCCCGACCGGTCGTAGCTCGGTGGTAAATTCACGAGTGCCCGACCTGCCGTAGCACGCTGGTAAATACGTAACTGCCCAACCGGCCGTAGTTTGATGGTAAATGCATATGCATGAAGCTGCATGTATTACAATATTATAAACATTAACATCTGCATTTTTATGATATTCAATTACCGGAAATGTAATGTTCACTCTCACATATTATTTCCGTTATACTAACTTATATTTCAATTTGCTAGGAATCTTTCTATCTAATAACACTCATGCAACACTCTTTCATGTCAATCAGCATATTTTTGTTCTATGTGTTCCGTCCTCATCTACCATGACATTTCTCTATTCTCCTGGAAGATTTGAGCTTAAATAACTTGAATGCCAGCATTTAGGAACCATAATAATCTAATATCGTTTCACCTTAAGACTTTTAGGCGGAGTAAACTTGCATTGTCTGGATAGTATCTTGTTTCCACTTATTCCAAAACCTTGCTAAGTGTTTCACCATGGAGCTGCTTTTGACTAATTTTGTTAAATGACACTATCATTTGCAGGATAAACAAGGAAAGGCTCACACATTCAATGCGCATACAATACACGGACATGCTTGAATATCATTTTACAGGAATGAATAACATAGACATCCTTAACTGCTACGAGTAGAAACACTTAAGAAATAGCATTACGCTTACGTATCGTTACTTGGATCATGCCATAAGAAAGAGGAGATAACCTTAACATACCTGAAGTAGGGAAAAATCCGTATGATATTCTTAGAAGAGGTTTCACTGTACTCCTTTAGAATCGCAAAATCTCACATTGCTTAAGATTAGTGACTCGAACGAATTTGCATTACCTTTGCCTCTTTGAATGTACAATTCCACATCTAATTTTCACATAAAGTCTCATCGAAATATCTTTAACAGATTAACAGATCATTTGAAGATCAAATCAATGAAATCATATTTAGGCCATTCTCTCTTCTTCTTCTTCTTCTTCATAGAAGAATTCCCTCCCACCCTAATAAGAACTAATCACTCAAATTTGGTCAAACAAACCAGTAAAAATGATTATCAAAGAAGAGATATATATTCAAAAGGAGCGATAAAACTTTCTTTATCTTTCTCTGCTACCCAAAGGAAATGATCAAACTTTCTTTTCTTTAGCTTTCTTTGTATATGTTTGGTACTCCAACTAAACTCTCTTCTTGTGCATTGCAGTAAGTTGGTGATCCCTTATTATTCACATATGAACCATCCATTATTTCCTAGTGAATATAAAGGAACCAAAGTTTATTTTCTCTTCTAAGTGTGACACCTATGCAACAACTTTAAGAGTCATCAAAATTGAATTGGGGGGTGCTGCCACGTTTTTGGGGTGGGCAAGCTTGTCCCAAAATATTGAATTAATTAATTAGGTAATTAGGTAATGTCCCGTTACCCGGTAATTAACCAATTACCCGCATAATTAAGAATTATTTTAAATTACTTAAAATTCTACTTATTTTTAATACACTTTATACATCCTACCATCATGGTCATATGGTACCATATAAAATAAATACATATACTATTATTTCATTAAAACATCCGTGTAAAAATATATATATATATTTTCTCAACTTCAAATTTTCCTAATCTCATACAAAGAGAAAAAATTTCGTATGCTTAATTCTTCCAATGGTAAAAAGATAACCTCCTTTTCTTGTGAGAAAATAATCCCAATCCTTACAATAATAGAAATCTCATAAACTTTCTCATATTGTGTGTATAATTTAAAAATATTTAAAAGTAGTAATATTAATAACTATATAAAATCATATTTTTCAAACTATTTTTTTCTTTACGAAAAAAAAGTTCCACTCAAAATACCATGTCAAATATATATATAATGATATCAAGGTTGTTCAACTTACGGGGTGTAACAATCGGCACTACTAATGGTGCATGGAATTGTAAAGGCACCGAGATCTTCAAGCTTTGGAGCCATCGAGTGCACAATGGCACTCACTTGCTGAGTCATTTTGATGGTCTCACAATTCTTAGATCTCTTCTTAGTTACCAAGTCCTTCATGAACTTGGCATATCCCGACATTTGTTCGAGAGCTTCCACCAAGGGCACATTAATTGAAAAACTCTTCATCATCTCAATAAACTTCTTGAATTGATTTTCATTTTTTCGCTTTGCAAGCCTTTGAGGATACGGTGGAGGAGGCCTTGGAAAAGGAGCCTTGGCTTTGGGCACTACCATTTTCGGTATGTCTATCACGTGTTCCCTAGACGGGTTCATATCATTTTGGGTCTCCTCCATGTTGTCATCAATATCTATCCTCACTTCATCATTTCTATTCTCATCATTGGCTTGGATCTCATCATCTTCTTGCAGCACAACATCATCATCACTCACAATCTTCTTTGGATTAGAGGAACTTGCATCTCCACCTCTACCGCTTCTTGTGGTCGCCGCCATAGCATGACCTGTATTGTTCCCACCCTTCGGGTTCACTAGCGTATCACTTGGTAGCGCCCCCTCAGGGCGAGTGTTCAATGCTTGAGAAATTTGACCTATTTGTACTTCCAAGTTGCAGATTGAAGTGGTATGGGAATCTATTTGGGCATCAGAGTCGGCATTCCTTTCCATCATTTGTTTGAACATACTCTCTATCCGCCTCATCTCATTGTTTGAAGATCTTTTCTCTTGAGACTGATATGGAGGCAGATTATTGTGTTGTTGATACATCAGGGTCTTTGAAAACCCGACCCTCGATTGCCTTGGTTGTTATTATTATTCCAACCCCCTTGATTTCCATTGCCTTCCCAATTATTATTGTTGTTCTCCTAATTCTGATTGTTGTTCCCCAAATTGTTCGAATTGTTGTTATTGCCATTGTTCCAATTCCCCTGGCCTTGGTTGCCCCAATTTAGATTGTTCCCTTACGTCTCCATTGTTGATTTGGGGCATTGCTCCGTTGACCTTGGTAGATATTGGCATATAAAACTTCCTCACTTTGATCATCATAAGAATCGTCTTAATTGTAACCACTGCCACTTTGCTCATATTGATCTTGATTGTTTTGCACTTGTCGACCATGCTGTCTCCTCTTGTTGACAATTAGATTCACCCTTTTCATGGCGTTTACTTGATTTGGCCCCTGAACTTGCTGAAGCTGAGCCTTTGCTAACTGATTCACAGTGGCTGTCAACTCCACTATGGATTCTCCGTGATCATGTAGTTCCTTGTGAAGGTGGATGACATTAGGGCCACCTTGCGGAACGTTTGCGCGTCTTTTCCAAGCTGAGGAGGTGTCATCCATCTCATCTAATATGTCACATGCATCGTCATAAGGCACTTTCATGAAATTTTCCCCTGCTAGCCAATTCACCACGCACTGGTTGGTTGTGTTGATATCCCTATAAAATGTTTGCTGGATCATTGCTTCAGTCATATCATTGTTGGGGCATTATTTTACCATTGTCCGATACCGCTCCCAAATTTCATGGAAGGGTTCATTTGGATCTTGTTTAAAGGCTAATATCTCATCCCGTAATACTGCCATATAAACCGAAGAGAAAAACTTTGTTATGAACTTATCAACCAACTCATCCCAAATGGTGATGGAGTGGTTGGGTAGCCTCTCAAGCCAATCCAAAGCTTTCCCTCTCAATGAAAATGTGGAAAAGTCTCAGTCTCAGAGTGTCCTCAGATACATTTGTCTGCTTGCTCCTCCAGCATGTGTGTACAAAACCTTTGAGATGCTTATATGCGCTCTGATGGGGAGCTCCGGTGAAGAATCCCCTTTGCTCCAAAAAAGTCAGCATGACATTGGCTATTTGAAAATTGCCTGCCTGAATCCGGGGCGGCACAATTGCACTTGCGTAGCCTTCATTGGGTAGCACCCGACGTGCTGCCCTTGGAGGAGGTGGGGAGGGTTTGGTACGTTGTCATTATCCCGACGACCTCTTCTTTGGACTTGAGGTTCTAGATTAACCTCATCCACATCATTGTCATCTACCCCCACCCCCCCTAGAGGAATATTTTCGAGAGCATCAATCTGAGCCATTTGGTACCTAAAGCAATTGACACACAAAAGTTAGAAAAATGGAAGGAAAGAAAAACAAAACACATAAATAGTTAGATAGATATCTAAAACCGTCTAACTCCCCGACAACGATGCCAAAAATTGATCGGTGCCAAACCTACATCACTATAAAGTATCGAGATTGGTCAATGCAGTTTTACCCAATAAGGTTGGGACGATTTCCACAGAGAGTTAATTGATTTGGAGTTAGGTATCTAACTAATCTAGATGCGTGTGTTGTTTCTAATTGCACTTCCAAACATTTTTGTGATTGATTCTATTCTAATTTTATACTATTTTATGCTAAGAGTAACCTAAGTACAATATTTTTGGTGAAAGTTTTCAGGTGTTGAAAAGGCACTTGGCTAGGTACTTCCGCCTAGGTGAATATCTAACGGGTATCGAGAATCTAGGGCAAGCTTGTTTTGATTAAGGTCGTGTTATAACCATCACACATAAGTGCTCACTCTATACCTCTCGATGGTTTGAGTGCCTTTGCGCAATTTGTCTTTCTCAAGTCCAAATGGGTGTTCATGCATTACAAATGATATTGGCTCAAGTCGGGTATTACTATCTCTAGGTTTAACTCTTTAATCGGGGCTATAAATCTCTTGAATTCACCCCAATTCCTTGTTAGCCTAATTTTCTAGACTTAGTCCCTCTTTCTCAAGAAGATCCTAAGTCATAAAAGTCACGAACAAATGTTTGCAACCACCAATTCTACAATTCAAGCATGAATTAAGCTAAATATCACTAACTCATAAACAATTAAGCCCTAAAATTCAAGACCCATTAAATACCCACACTAGGGTTGGGTCACAACCCTAGTTATAGGGTCTAGCTACTCATAATACAAGCAGAAATCAAAGATAAAGAAATATATGAGCCATAATATTAAAGTGGAAGATTAAAATCTCAAGTTTGAAGAGAAATCTACTACAAAATTGCCCAAAAGGGTAAAAATCGCCGTTCACGTGCTCTCCTAAACAAAAATTAACCTAAAATTTTCAAAAAGGTCTATTTATACCAAGCTAAAATTTTTCGGATAAAAATACCCTTGCAGAGGTTTCGCGGACGCGTAATTCTGACCGCATCCGCGTTTGGGCTTATGTGGCTGCATAATATTCAGCGCGGTCCGCGTTTCTTTACACCTGAGACGTGGCTGGACCATGTTTCGTGGACCGTGTGTTTTCCACTACGTCTGTGTGAGCTTCCTTTGCGGCCGCGTAATTTTGACGTGGACCGCCTTTTTCAATTATGCACACTTTGCAAAGTCTCTGAACTTTGACAAATGCTCTCAATGGATTCCAACTGTGGCCGCGCTAGTAATTTTGCGGCCGCCTCTTTCTGACGCGGTCAACATGGTTTTTATGATCAAAACAGCCTCTATGAATATCTAGTTCGCGGGACGCGTAATAATGGCCGCCTCAGCGTTGATAATTTCACGACCACTCTTTTCCATCGCGGTCCGTGTTCAACAACTTTTGGTCCAGACTTGGTTTTTGTTCAAGTTTGACTCATTCATGAGTTGGTTATGGCTTCTTTGGCTCATTTCGAACAAAACCCTGCAAGCAAGCACATTAAGTTAGTTTTCGGGAATACCTTCACACATTTTTTACCCAAAACCTAAGTAAAAGAGAGAAAATAATAGGCTAAAATCCCTACTTATCACAAGCCTTACCCAATTGTTTGAATTGACAATCTATTTGAACCATTTACCTCTCGTGAGCACTTGAAATTGTATGAACTTTGTAAAAGATAAAGTGCGGGGTGGTTGGTTTGGTTTGTGAGTGGAACTATTGAAATAAGAAGAAAGGTGCATTGTTTTAAAAAAGTAAGAGCCACTTGAATTGAAAAATAAAGAAAAAAAATGTTGTATTATTGTGAAAAATATTCTTTGATAGTGGTGACTCTTGATGTAATTGTGCTTAAAGAAAACGGGATTTAATGCATATTGATGTGAAGGTGGAGTTATGGTTTGACATAAGTGTGGGGTTTCAACTGTTAAAGTGTATGTATTAAAGTACTTAGGGATGTGTAGTCACTCTTATATCTAAATGTATCCTACCCATCCTGTATCCTACATTACAACTAGTTTAAAGTCTTACTTGATCCTTGACTGAATTATTTCAATTAGTAAAGTAGTACACTACGGGCAAGCCTATGGTTCACCTTTTGTGGCACATGAATGTCGTTTTTGAGAGTGAGTGAATTCTTTCTATCTTGAGTTCCTAATTCTGGAATTTTGTGTGTGTGGAACTACTCTCTTTTCTTGTGTGAGGGCACTTGACTCATGAAGGAAAAGTAATGTCGTTGACCTGTATGTTAGGGTAAGTGAGTAAGTTGTGAATGATGCGTAGTAGTTGTGAGTCAAATCTTTAGGCGAGGATGTTACACTATTTTGCTTAGTCTATTTTAAATATTCATTGTGTGATGAGTCTTGAGTGTTGTTTAATAAGATTGTGTCTATATAAAGTGTGGTTTGATTGCTCGAGGACAAATAATGTTTTACGTGTAGGGTGTTGATGGTAGGCTTTAATCTCATGTTTTAGTCGATTATTACATTCCTATTTACTGCACTTCAATTGAGTTTGAGCTTTAATCGCTAGTGTTTTGCACTAATTGTGTGTTTTATGCCTTGTAGGAGTGATTCCGAGCTATGTAGATATTATGGAATGAGTTCAAGTGATTTGGAGCTTTGAAGTCTGAGTAGAAGCCCAAGTATTTAATCCGGGATCGTGTTCGGGGATCAACGAATGATAGTTAAGAACGTACGAAGAATCGAGCAGGCATATTGTGTACTGTCTAGTAAAATACACATAACGTTTCAATCAGAATGTTTTTGGGTTCCAAAATATATTGTTAGAAAGCTAATTCAAAGAGATAAAACTTTCATGTTTTACGTGTTTTCAAATTCCCAAAATAACAGGGTGAAAAGCGCACATCAAGTGCGCGGCCGCGCATATGGGGCAGAACAATGTGAAAAGTGTGCATATAAACTTAGGCTCGCTAGTCGAATATATTACAGAAAATATCATATCCACAAGGATTGGAGTTGAATAGTATTTTTGTAGTTTACAGCTTTATTTCTATTCAAGATGATCAATAATTTGGATTTGTGTGAATTAAAACTAAAATTAACTAAATGTCTAAACTATTGGCTAATGACAATTGCAACAAGAGTAAGCAAGACGATATCAAGGGGAGAAAATAGGGGTTGATTGGATAGATGTAATATACTTTGGGAGCTAACCTTTGTCGATTAACTTCTAAGGTTCAAGTGAGTCTCTCGAATTCACTTAATTATAGTCAAACGTTCAGTAGAAACTTTTCTCTCGATTTGGCCTCAACCTCGCGATATGAACTAAGTTAACCTTGGTGAAGATATGCAAGAATTCGTAGCGGGTTAATCTTTAGCAGAACCTCTTTCGATTATCCTCCTAACTAGGTCTAAGCATTAATTCAACTAGCCTTTTCCGATTACTAATAAGAATCAATTAATTCAACCAAAAAGATAATGCAAAACATAGCAAGTTATGCCTCTTTTGATTACATAAACATGTGAATATGTGTGCAATAATAAAAATACCCAAAACGATTCAATACACAAATACTAGAGTTAATATCCACAAAAAATTCTCAAAACACCAAATCCATCAATCCCTAAGGAAGAATTTCTCCGTGGATATGAAGAAATTCATCACAATTAAGTTTAAGTCTGTAAGGCCCCGAAAAATTTCACTATGTAGTTTAAGGTTTTGTGGTGTCAAGGTAGGCTAATGCATTGTATTTTCGGAGTTTTGGGTTGAACAATGCACTGGGGAGTTGAAAGTTTTCGTCATGGCTAGACCAGGCTTTAGCTAGGATAAAGCCAGGCCTGACCAAGTTTTAGGCTAGCGATGCCAGGTGTGTAGCCTGGTCCGGAAATTTTGGATTATCTATTCTTCTATCTTTATAACTCGACTCAACTTCGTTAAATTCACGCAATGGGTCATTTTTGAGCAAAACATCTGATGTTTTAGAGTGATAGAGGGAGCTTAGAGAGAGGAAGTGATCTTCATTAAAGTATTCTTCAATTCTTGCACAAATATTTGAAGATTAACAAGGAAAACACACTAGATCTTCATCCTTGAGGTAAGATTCTACACCCTAATCCCTAATTTCGAATTTTAGCTAAAGATGGGTAATTATCAAGAAAGTTTGTGGGTATTGGAGTTTTTATCTTGCTTGCATGTGTTATCAACGGGTGTAGGAACACTGTTGAGATAAAAATGTTTAAGGATGGGTTGAATGTTGATGAAATCCTCTATAAAAGGACCTTAAAGACTTAATGCGCACCTAGTGTTTGATGGGATGCTCAAACGAGCTAAGACTATGAATATTTTCCTAAATTGTGTTCAATTTGGTTATATCTCGAAATAGATTGGGATTTGCTAGGATTTCCGGAACGTTGTAGTATTTTAAGGAAAAGCTCAAGCAAGGTATTTTGGCTAAACTTTATCTCTCAGAATTGAATTCCATATTGTTTCTGCATGTTTAAGTATGACCGGCCCCAAATCCCAAATCTCTTAGTTCCGGGTTACCCTCCTATAAACTCATAAACATGATTCTTTCGAACGAGCCTTATATTGAGTAATAGATGTTTAAAGTAAGGATTGCTTATTAATATGGCATAGTCTCGAGTGGTAATTTTAGTGAAAACTGGTATACTAATTAGGCGAAGAAGACTCGATGTGCTCAATACTCCTACTTGCCATTATGTGTACTAAATGCCTTGATTGATCGTGCTTAGTCGATGATAAACTATGAAGATACTTGAAAACAAATTAAATAAAATGGGAAAATAGAGTGTGGATAACATATATACTTGTGCCTAGCGAGGCCTATTAAATGAGAAAATATATATTTGAAATAGATTACGAGATGAGCCTCGACTCAACTATTTAAGATAACTTCTAAAAGTGGAATTTTCCTAAAAGCTCTTTGAGGTATGTATGGCTAGAACCCCTTATTCTTGGAAATAGAACCTCCATGAGGCTCCCTCACAATTGGTGTAAGTGTTAACCTTGAGTGATAAAACAAATAACGTGTCAAACGTATTCGTGTGATAAGACCTTATGTGTTATATGCATTCCATTGCTCCCCTGATGCTGTGTTGTTATTTGGTGAAGTATTTATGTTATGAGAAAATGTTTTAAATTGCCGAAGAATGTGAAAGACTATATGCCCATTATTCGTGTTTGCTCTTATGTGTACTTGACGTGCTTGAATTGAGTTACTTGTTGATTAAAGTGGTATCGATATGTAAAATGCGGAAAGGACCTAAATTATGAAATGTGGCAAAGTGCCGAGTATGAAATAACAATTGGGGCCACTAGCAGTTCCGGAATAGTAACATGAGCGTTAAATGAGAAATGAGATCGAATGATAAAATTTGGACGTCTTGAGTAAGACGCCCTAGCCGATTGGGCTGTGGTCGGACACCATGCCGCACACATGGTGGTGCTGTGCTATGAGCTAAATTGGAATTGAAACAGAAATTTGTGTTGTGGAAAAATGTCTCTAGGGGAGACGACCTAGCCGACCGGGTAGTGATCGAACTCCGTATACCAGTACGGTGGTGGTGCGAATAATGATATGTTTATGCTAGTGATTGCCAAGCTAAAGTTAAAAATGATTCTCTTTAAAGCTTGTGTGATTCCTTAATTGATATTGTGATGGTGCTTATGTTTCTCATTGAATTCTTGAATTCTTCTTATTGCATTATTGATCTTTCTAAGGATATGTGTGTTACTTCCATATGTTGACAATCGTTAGGTTTCACTTGGGCATTTCGATGTTATTGATTGTGACTGGATTGTTTATATGGCTTCCTTTTCTTGTATGATTATTCTATTTTGAAAGATGATTTTTAGCTTTATATACTAGTACTATTCGACAGTACTAATGTCCCTTTTGCTGGGGGCGCTACATCTTTAATGGATGCAGGTGGTTCTACAGTAGGTGGAAGTGATCAGCGATAACGGTATGTTCCTTCCAGCTAACTTGGCGATCCCCACTTCATTTTGGGGTCCTGTGTCATTGGGTTATCGTGTACTTTCCATTTGAGGTATAGACGGGGCTCATTTCCGTATCTCTCTTCAATTGTATTTAGAGGCTCCGTAGACAGGTTGTGGGGTAGTGTCAAGTATTGGAATTGGATTGGAAAATATTGGTATTTGGCGAATATGTTTTCTTTATGTCTAATAATTGTAATAACCCGATTACGGCTGAAGCTGCTAATGGAAACAAAAATGAAAGTTGTTAATGATATATTTACAAAGTATGATTAATGGAGTTCACCTCCTCTTTTTTCACGAATTAGTTGGGTAGAATAAGACCTATCAGGCTTGCTCAGTCGGGTTTACTTGATTGTGCGCCGGTCGCGCCCCTCAGATTTGGGGTGTGACAAAGTCAAAGGAAAATATAACATCAGAACCCTTGTCTTGAGTGAGGATGAATGGTGAAATCCTTGTGCTCTTGCTTCTTCCTCTTCTCCATAGCTTCCTTAGGTCTAAATTATGTCAAAAGTCCTCAAAATATCATTTTCCATGTATATATACCAAGTAGGGTTGGCCCAAACAATTACACCTTCTCCTACACAAAAAAGGACACCTCTCCCGGACAGGACGTACGTGGCCGCGCACCTGGAAGTGTGCCCGTGCACTTGGCCGCCGGTTTTGTGCTCGTCACAGGTGCGGTTAGGGGTCTCTAAAGAGGAAGAGGAGGTGCGCCATTTCTCTACAAAAGCGGAATCTCCTAACCTTTAGTGGAAGCTGCATCTGCAATGGATTTTCCGCAGATGCGACAAAGAGGCCGCAGGTGCGAGAAGCGTGGGCAAAAAAGGGTGAAAATCTAGGGTTTATTTTATTTTCCATATTTTGAGTTTGAGAGCTCGGTTTTGGGCGATTTTGGAGGGGATTTTAAAGGATTTGATTGGGGTAAGTGTTTTTGACTCGGATTTTCTTATTATTCATGATTCCATCATTGTTATTATCATTTAATTAGTGTTTTGAGTTAGAGAAATTAGGAAATTTTGTGAAAACTTTTCTGTACTATAAATTGAGGATTTCAAGGCTGATTTGAGGTCAGAATTGGATAATTTTTGTATGGTTGGACTCATATTAGAATGAGTGTTCGGATTTTATTTTGTCGGGTTTCGAAGTGCTGGTCCGAGGTTGACCTTTTGATTTCTTTAAATATTGTAACTTTATTATTCGGAATCATTTTCTATGGTTTGTATTTATGGTATTAAGTTATTTTGGCTAGATTTGAGCCGCCCGGAGTTGGATTTNGAGGGGGGGGGGAGCTACCCCTTAGGGCTTATATTGATTTGTATTATTTGGACGAGTGTGTACACAGGATTATATGTGGTATTTTGACCTGTTTAGACTCTTAGACTCTTTCATGCTTTTAATTAGAAATTGATATATCATGTTAGATCTTCCATTGTTAATTGATCTTAAATTCTTTACTTGGTGTTGTTATCACACGCTCTTTCATTTTATTGTTAAACATGCTCTTTTATGCCTTAACTGCCTTTGTTATCTCTCTTCTAGTCATGTAAACTCCTTATTTGTCGGGTTATTCTAATTTGAAGTTGTTGATTATCTAGATATCTTTCCTTGTTGAGTATTTCTCGCTCATTTTGTTATTATTGAGATTTTTGCTCGTATTGCAGTTGTGCCGTGGGCTATATGTTGTGATAACTTTGGTATTGTTGATTTTGGCCAGTTGTAGCATATGGACACTTGTAGTGACAAGTTGTTATTGTGTTGTGAAATTGATTTCCATGTGGCGGTGTAAGGATAGGGGATAATGTGCATGCAGAGACATAAGGTGGGAATTTATTTACGTGCTGCTAGTAAGAGAATTACTTTAAGCCACGTGGTGACATAAGGGGGATAAAGTGCATGTAGCTATTTTTGGAAAAATGTATTTAAAAATATCTTAATGTAAGGCTCATGCGACGGTATAAGGAAAGGTTGTATACGAGGTGGTATCTCGATTGTGATTGTTGTTGTACATTCTATGTTAAAGAGGCTTGTTAGTTGAACAATTTTTGTTATCTCTTTAATTGCCTTACTTGTATTTGTCCACATTATTTTCTTGTTGTTCTTAACATGTATTCACTCCTTGTTGCTTTTATTGCTTAAATTTCATTGTTAGCTTATATTAATGAATTGCTTTATAGTCATTTATTTCCTTGTCTCACATTATTTTGCCTATATGATAACTCGTTCAATCTTCTCCTATTGTAGTAGGTGTCTTTACATGGCCTCGTCACTACGCTATTGGCTTGATACTTATCGGGTACCATTGTGGTATACTCATACTATGCTTCTGCACATTTTTGTGCAGATCTAGGTACTTCAGCTCAGGCTAGGCATCTGTGATTTGACTATACATCTCAGAGACTTCAAGGTCTACTTTCTTGGCGCATGCAGGCCTCGGAGTCACCTTCAGTCATTACTTTTACTACTGTTTATCATCTACTCAGACAATGTTGTATTAGAGATTTTTAGATTATTTCTATATAGCTTATGACTTTGTTTCACCGGTCTTCAGGAATTTTGTTACCGATGTTCTATTTTGGGAGTTATTATTTGTTTGTCGGATTATCTTTATCTTAGTTGTTAATTATGATAAGTTATATATGAATATTAGGCGTACCTAGTCTTAAATACTAGGTTCCATCATGACTGCCTTAGGTGGGATTTGGCACCCTTCGTGCCATGAACTCTCGTTCCCTCACTATAATGTAAAAAGAATTGCACGACATCACTTTGCATGCTTTTACTCTTATCCTCATATAATAATATAAAATAATTGCACTCTTCGTGCAATAATAATGATAATATCAAGAACCACAGAAATACCCTTCGTGCATAAATCACTCTTCCTCACAAGCACAGAAACACCCTTCGTGCAATTCACTCTTCCTCACCAAGAATATATACATCAACAACAAGAAAGGTAGGAAGTAGGGATAACATCAAGAAGAGTGATTAAGCAAAATACACCACTGAACGACAATCACATCTTTTGCACTAAGAAACAAATCCATAAACTTCAAGAACCACATTGTTCAAATATATCATCAAAGCTCAAACATGATGTTCAACATAAGTATGGAATCCAAGTATCTCAAGAATAACAAACATAAACATGTATTCGTAATTTAGGTATAGTTACGTCCAAATTTAATACATCAACTGTCTCACAAAGAGTTCATCATATTTAATCAAGTTATAATAAGCTGAAGCATGATCTCTAGAATTATTATTTGTGCTCATATTATTATAGCAATCAAGTAAACTATGAGGCAAGAAAATCACAAGGTTGAACAAGGCACAAAGAATCATATAATCTACCCCGAGCATAGATAAATATGGAACATGCACATGAGCTTGTCACCTCGCATATGCATCACCTCCGCATGTAGCAAACAATATCATTTTATTAGGAAAAATTTTCCCAACAAAGCTAGTCAAGACACATACCTCAAACAAGCCAAAACAACACTCTAAGAATGCCTTCACGCGTGAATCGACCACTAAATGGCTCAAATCTTGCAAAAAATAACTCAATAACATCAAATAATGCCATAGGAATCAAATCAATGATAAAGGTCGAATCATTAATCAAATACTCAAAGTCAACCAAAATGTCAGCTCAGGCCCGCACCCCAAACTCGACAGAACTCACAAGTTTCAATAACCCACTCGAATACAAGTCCAACCATACAAGTTTCGTCCAAATTCGACTTCGAATCGACATTCAAATATCTTTTTGCTCTTTAGAAAAGTTTTACCAAAACCCCCAAAATGCACTTTCTTACCTTTCAAGCCAAAACCCTCTTTTCATCTTTAAGATTCCTTGATTTAGAGCCAAAATCATTGATAGATTCATGTTATAATCATAATTTTGAGTTAGTTTTACTTACTCCAATGAAGTAGATGAAAACTCCATAAAAAATCACCTTTCCCCGAGCTCCAAAATCTTGTGAGAAAAAATGACTAAATTCTGAAACAAGAAAAAAAAATACAGCAGTTGTTCCAGCTCGAATCAGATTTTAGATGATTTTGAAACTCATATTTAATAAGCCCAACGTAATTCTCGCGATATTACATCCAAGATAGCCTTTTGAATCAACCAATTTGGCATTAAAATGAGGAAAATATGATGTTTTGAAGTTTTAAAGGAAGTCTGAAAATTTCAAGGACATAACTGATATTTTCGTATTTATTGCAACAGAAAATCAACAACGGCAAAAACTTTGTTTTAGCACCCAAAAGTTACTCAGAACCTCCCGAACACAAACCATATATGCATTTCAATCATAAAAAATGTTACGAACCCGCTTGCGCACTCAAAATGGAAAAAAGAGGTTGTCTTGAGCCGTTATTGACCTCAGTAAAACTCTAAATTCCTAACTTAACTAGTCCCTCAACCAATAATCCAAAAAATAATCGATCCCCTTGGGACCCCATTCAATCATACCAATAAGTACAAATATATTATCCAAACATATGCAAAGGCTGAAATCACTCACGGGAACATCACAACAAAGAACCGAGTCTCAAATTGAATAGAATTTCTCTTAAGTTGTTAAATCTTCATTCCTTCAAAAGAGTGTCCGAATCATACTTACACACTTTGAATTATTTCCAAACTTTACACACAAGTTCAATTCAACCAAATAGACCTATCAAAAGTCCTAGAACACCAATTAGAGTCGAATAACGTCAAAGTCAATTCTTGGTCAAACATATAAACTCTTAAGCTCTTCAAATTGCCAACTTTTGACAAATAGTGTCGAACTCTTCTAGGAACCTCCAAAATCAAATTCGAACATATGTACACATATCAAATCATACGAACCTATCGAAACCATAATAACTCAGTTCCGAGTCTGTTTACTCAAAAGTCAAACCTTGGTTAACTCTTCCAACATAAAGCTTCCAAATCAATTGCGAACCACCCGAAAACTAAAAATGACTATACACACAAGTTATAATACATAATATGAATTTACTCAAAGTATCAAATCATTGAACGAGATGTTAAAGCTTAAAACGATCGATCGGGTCATTACAGTACCATGATATGAAATGATAGGAATAGGCACGCCATGCAAATGAATGATATCCCGAAGGTAGATATGAGTCAACTTATTTGAAATGTAAGAAGTCATCACCAGAATGAAATGCGCAGACTTGGTCAATCTATCCATAATGATCCAAATAGCATCAAACTTCCACAACGTCCATGGCAATCCTACCACAAACTCCATAGTGATACACTCCCCTTTTTTATTTTGCCTTCGGCATATAGATCATATACAATATATTGTGATGCTTCATGTATTAGCCTCGAGTGTGTTTTGATGTAAGAGGGTAGGGTGATGGTCTATGCCTTGCGTCAGTTGAAGCCCCATGAGAAGAGCTATCTGGTGCATGGTTTGGAGTTAGCATTTATTGGACATGCGCTCAAACTTTGGAGGCATTACTTATATGGAGTGTCTTGTGAGGTGTATAAGGATAATCAGAGTCTCCAACATCTATTTAAATAGAAATTTTTTAATTTGAGGCAGCGGAGGTGGTTGGAGCTATTGAAGGAGTATGATATCACTATTCTCTATCATCTGAGTAAGGCTAATGTGATTGTAGTCCCCTTGAGTAGGAAGGCGGAGAGTATGGGGAGCATAGCTTTCATTCCAGTTTGAGAGAGGCCTTTAGTTATGAATGTTTAGGCATTGGCCAATATGTTGGTGAGATTGGATATTTCAGAGTCGAGTAGAGTCCTTGCTTGTGTTGTATCTCGGCCGTCCTTTTTGAGTGCATTAAGGCTCGCTAGCATGATGATCCTACTTTCTTGTCCTTATGGACACGGTGCAATACAGTGATGCTAAGGTGGTCACTATTGGTGATGATGGGGTATTCCGACTTTGTGTTCGAGTTTGTGTTCCTATATCGATGGCTTGAGAGAGTCGATTATTGCGGAGGATCGTAGTTTATGGTGTTCTATTCATACGGGTGATACAAAGATGTATCGTGACTTGAAGCAGTATTATTAGTGGATAAGGATGAAGAAGGACATTGTTGGACATGTTTCTAGGTGTTTGTATTGCCAACAGGTCAAGTATGAGCATAAAATATGGGGTGGTTTGCTTCAGAAGATTGATATACCAGAGTGGAAGTGGGAACCCATTACTATGGACATTGTGGTAGGGTTTCCACGAACCTTGAGGAAGTGTGATGCCATTTGGGTATGACTTCTTACATTGTGGTACAGTTGACCAAGTCGGAAGATTTCATTTCGGACATGACTTCTTACACTTCAGAGAAGTTGGATAGGATTGATATCTGGGAGATTGTTCATCTGCATGGTGTACCTATTTCTATCATCTCAGATCAAGACACTCAATTTTCTTGGCACTTTTGGTAGGCGGTTCTATGTGAGTTGGGCACGCAAGTTGAGTTGAGTACTTCGTTACACCCTCAGATGGACTGGTAGTTTAAGAGGCCATTCAAATCTTAGAGGATATGTTAAGGGGATGCACTATTGATTTTGGATGTAAGTTGCACCAGTTACTACCTTTAGTGGAATTCGCCTACAACAACATCAACTAGAGTATTAAGATGGTTTCGTATGGGGATTATATAGAAGGCGGTGGTTTCTCTGATTGATTGGTTCGAGCCCAGTGAGGCTAGGTTATTAGGCACAAACTTGGTCTGTGATGTTTTGGAGAAGCTGAAGTTGATTCAGGAGAGGTTCCACACAACTCAGACCAAGTATAAGACTTATGCGGATGGAAGGTTCGCGGCGTGGCTTTCATGTAATTCAAAAAGGCCTTTCTAACAGTTTCTCCCATGAAGGGTGTGATGAGGTTCGAGAATAAGGGAAAGTTGAGATCGAGGTTTATTGGACCTTGTGAGATTTTGGAGAGAGTTGGCGAGGTTTCTTATAAACTTGCCTTTCCTCCTAGTCTTTCGGAAGTTCATTCGGTATTCCATCTTTCTATTCTTTGAAAATATCATGAAGATTAGTCCCATGTTTTGGACTTTAGCATATTGTAGTTAGATGGAAATCTGGCTCATGAGGAGGGGCCAGTGGCTATTTTGGATCGGGAGGTTTGGAATCTGAGGTCTAAAGATATTGCATCGATAAATGTGCAGTGGAGGACGAAACTTGAAAGACCAAGCATGATATGCAAGAAGATATCCTCATCTTTTTTGTACTTCAGGTATGACTCTAAACTCGTTCGAAGATGAATATTTCTTTTTTTTTGGGGGGGGGGGGGATGTAACGACTCAGCCAGTCATTTTGTGTATTTGATCCCCTTTTCCCATTTGATTCTTTCCATGTGCTTAGTTGTTGTTTTGTGACTTAAGGGGATGGTTGGTTTTTTCCCAGGAAGGTTTTGGAATGAATTGGAATAGTTAGTTCCATTATTAGAAGGTTAAGTTATAAGAGTTGACCAAGGTTTGACTTTCATTTAGATGACCTCGGGTTCGTGTTTTGATGGTTCTCATAGGCCCATATGATGATTTTTGGACCTAGGTGTATGTCCGGATTTGGATTTGGAGGTCCTTAGCATGATTTGTCTCTTTTTGTCGAAAGTTTGCAATTTGAAAGTTTACAAATTCATAAATTGACCATGGGTTGTTAAGGCTATCGGGCCCTGGATTGTTACTCTCGGATTGGAATAGGTCTATTTTGTTATTTGGAACTTTTGTGAAAAGTTTGGTCTCAGTCCAAGTTTGTTTGGCATGAATCAGACACTTGGTTGTGAATATTGAAGTTCTTGAATTGTAAGGTTTACATGATGCCTTTTGGTGTTCGATTTGTGGTTATGGATGTTATTTTGATGTTTTGAGCTGAGGAGAAAGTTTTTGAGGGGTTTATATACTTGTGTGGATGTTTGGTGTGGGGCCCTAAGGGGATCGGGTGAGTTTCAGATTAGTTTGGAGAAGTTTAGATTTTTGTTGGTGCTTCGCTATTGTGAGGGTCAACTTGCATCTGCAAAGGTCCACATTTGCGAACTCTTGTTCGCATTTGTGATGCTTGGCTCTGAAGGCTAGCTTTAGATTTGTGAAATGGTGTCTCAATTGCGATATCCCCATTTGTGAAGGACACATCGCATTTGTGAAGGACAGATAACATTTGCGATGCTTTGCGCATTTGCGTGCTCCGTGGTTGCATTCGTGAAGATAGTATCTCAGGGGCAATGGGTTCACAAATGCAAGGGTCCCATTTGCGAACCCCTGTTTGCATATGCGACATATGTAACTGATATATTAGAGGCATTTCGGGGCATAGAACCATTTTCTCATATTTTTAACCCTAGACTTGGAAAAGGGCAATGGGTAAGAAATGTTTACTTGATTTTGTTATTATATCTTGATTTCCCATGGATGTTTACACCTAAATCATGGAATTTGGAAGGGAATTTTGGTGGGGGAGGGGAGGGTATGACGATATTAGAAAAATAAAAATTGGAGATTTAAGAGTTGATTTGGACTCGATTTTGGAATCTAATCACATTTTTGGACTCGTGGGGTCATGGGTAATAGAGATCTACCCCTTGACTCTAGTTTTGACGGGCCTGAGATTGATTGTTGTCGAATTTTTGGGAATTGTATAAGATTGGGACTTTATTGTTTGAAATTGATTCCTTTGGCATTATTTTATGTTATTGAGTTATTTTTAGCTAGATTTCAGAGAACAAAGGTAATTTTTAAAGGAAAGGCTATTTTAGAGGATTGATTTGGGCTCATTGAAGTAAGTATATTTCCTAACCTTGTGTGGAGGAATACAACTTAGGATTTGGATTATTTTCCCAATTGTGTTGTGTGAAAAACGACACGTACGCAAGACGACGAGTATGTACTCGGGTGCTATGTGTGGTTTATGACAAGATTAGACCTTGGGCTTCTAATATGCCTTATTTTTACGATATACTTCATATGAAATATGCTTAATTACTTTGAGACAAGATGAACTTGATTGCTACAATTGATTTAGCAGTAGTCATGCTATTATATGTTGAACACTTATCCGCATTTTATTATATCATGTCCTGGTGCACCTTGTTGAAAAATTAATAGCGGATGTCTTTTGATGATAATTTTGCATATCGTTGATTATGAGTATAGCACATGTGGAGCAAATTGATTGGACATTGGCACGATGTTTTGCTATGCGTGATTGATGGATATTGTTATTATGTCGGGGTATAGAGCGATAAGGATGTATATTGTTATTATGTTGGGGGTAGGGAGCGATAAGAATTGATTTTTTTATTAAGTCGGAGTATGGAGCCATAAGGGTGGATATTGTTATTGTGTCATGGTACGGAGCGATAAGGGTGGATATTGTTATTGTGAAAAAATGTGGAGTACGAGGGTGACATATGCCTCTGCTTCTATTTGATGATTTGTTTGCCAAAAATGGATTTTCTTACATTGAGTTTTTATCACATTCTTTAACAAGATTCTTTTTATGGTACTCTATTATATATATTCTTGTTGCCAGTTTTTTGATATATTGCATAGGTCCTTTGACTAGTGAGTATCACATGACTTTAACCTCATCACTATTTCATCGAGGTTAGTCTTGATACTTACCGGGTACCGCCTTGTGGTATACATATAATAAACTTCTGCATATTTTTGTACAGATTTGGGTGCTGGAGGTAGCAGACCTCGTGAGCAATCTTGTGTCGGATCGAGTTGATTCAAGGTAGTGATGCACGGACGCCACAAACCCTTGGAGTTCATTTATCTTACTTTTATACTGTTGTATTTTCTTTCAAATAGTATTGTACTTATTTAGGCTCTCTATGTATTCTACATAGAGCTCATGACTCGGTATTACCTGGTTTTGGGGAGTTTGACTTATACATCCATGTATTGTCTTTATTGAGTCTCTAATCTGCAGTTTATATTAATTCAAAGTAATTATATATCATTTCAATATTTTGTATCCTTGTGTTATTGTCTTACCTAGTCTTATAGGTTAGATTCCATCACCAACTTTTGTAGGATTTTTGGGTCGTGACATCTGTCACCTTTGGGATGGCCACTATATGTTGATGCCTGACAATTATATAGAATTTGTTCCACCTATTTTTATGGAGTACATCTCCTCATCATCTATTCGAAACACTATATATATACAAGAAGGGCTCATCCCAAAAGTAGAGAATCACATCATGAAAGCTCTTCTTACACTCAGAAGTCATCTCAATAGGATGTACTCAGATCAGTATGAAATGGAGGGGGATCATTTGTGATGGCAAAACGTTGTTCATCTAGGAATATTTCCATAATCCTCCCCCCTCTCAATATGCTCACGCTTCTCTAGACTTGATATGTATTCTTCCACTTGGTACTCCATGCCTTGTTGATATCGTATCTCCAACTCAAATTCCCGCAACAACAAAAGAAATCTCATTAATCTACATTTGGATTCTTTCTTGGAAAATAAATATCTGATTGCCACGTGATCGGTGTGGAATATTTTTCCCCACCATGTAGGCACAAATCTTATCGAATGCCCACACAACTGCCAATTATTCTGTGGCTGTGTAGTTCATTTGTGCATCAGCAAGGGTCTTACTTGCATAATACATAGAGTGAAACACCTTCTACTTTCTTCGGACCTACACCGCTCCAATATCAAGATTACTCACATTACACCAGCTAAAACGATAAGGCCCAGTCTGGTGCTATGATGACTGTGGTATCACAAATCACTTTTTTAGCTCTTTAAACGCCTTGATACAAGCTTCGTCAAACTTGAACACCACATTTTTTATCAACAACCTATATAACGGAGTAGCAATTTTAGAAATATATCTAATGAAGTGCCTGTAAAAACCTACGGATCCCAAGAAATTGCGGACACCGTTCACAAAGGTGGGAGTTAGCAATCTCTCAACCGCCTAAGCTTTCACCTTGTATATTTCTATCCCATTCATTACAATACCAAGGCCCTAAAAAATGCCCTCTTGCACCATAAAGTGACATTTCCCCCAGTTGAGCACTAAGTTTGTTTATTCACAAGGAGCGCCTAACTTGCTTTCTAGACAAGCCAACATTCAGCAATAACAATATGATTCTACTATTAAGCCTTTAACTGATTTAAGATTTAAATAACAAAGCAGAATAAGTCTTAAAAATCAATATCATAAATACATGACTCCCAGACAAGGTGTAAATGCGACCATAACTGTCTCACAACTCTCCCAAGGACTGGTGTCCCAACATCGTCATGAGCATCTCACAAAAGTATATAGTCTCAACTAACCGACAACATCTCCCCAAAAATGTAAATACATTGGAAGATATAATGATGAAGGAAGGGAGACTCCATGTGCTGCGAATAGGATAAAGTAAAGAATCTCACCACGAAGTCTCCAATAAAATACCCTACTCAACTCTGGGTACCACTAATACCAATCTCACAAAAATATGCATAAGTGTAGCATAAATACAAAACCACGGTACTCAATATGTATCAAGTGTAGCCTCAAAGGTAGTGACAAGGGCTCAACACTGAGACCTCTTACATCTCAATAAGCATATGAAAACATAAATAAAACATAGAATAAAGCAATATCATTAATAAAGTCCACCAATAAAAACACAGTAAATCTGGAATTTAGACATGTCAATGTTCATATATATATATATATATATATATATATATATATATAATACACTGCATGAGTCTAATCTATAAATCCATGATTTGATCCAATACCAATACCTCACTGCACAAATTCATAGATCCGACACCGGCTATGTGTCCAAACTAGCACCAACCTATGTACCTGTACTCACAGGGCCCAAAGTAAAATGGGTAATCACCTGACGTCTGAAGGGCGGATCTATATTCAAGCATTGTTGCAGCATGAAACCTGATATACTAATAATAATGTTGCAGCATGCAACCCGATCAAATCGTATTACTGTTGCAGCGTGCAACCTGATTCACATATAATACACTTGCGGCATGCGACGCGTTGTAATCACAATATGATCAATAATAAATATCCTCTCATATTGTCCTTGGTGCCAAAATTCTCAATCTTTCACAATATCCAACTATCCAACTCTTGCGTATGCATATGAAATAATATAACTAAGAAGCACCGGACATAATAATAGACATGCAGATAAAAGCTCATACAACTTAAATATGGCATTTGCTGATCATGTAATTCAATTTCTCGCAACATTTCAATAAGCTCTTTCAACATTCATAAGTCTAGTCAGAAAATTTAACCTGAGTAAATTAAGCCATTTGTCATGACCCCATATCTAAACCAGTAGTGATGGCGCCTATCGTGGAACTAGGCCAGCCAAAACCACACTCGTATCGTAATAATCTTTCATTTACATCATTACTAAACTGATAACCCATAAAGGTTTCGTTTAAACATTTTTAAAACAGATAAAGCTACACCGAATATTAAATACAACCCTCGAGATCCTGGAGTCACTAGTCATGAGCATCTAATGAAAAATATACAACTAAAAAAAAAAAATCAATAATAGTAAGCACGAGAGAGAGCAAGACTGCGGACGCGTGTAGCTACCTCGCAAAAATCTCCGAGAAGTCTCTGGAACAGATACACAACTCACTCTGTCCTAACACCTGGATCTGCACACAAGGTGCATGGAGTAATGTGAGTACGCCAACTCAGTAGTAATGAAGATAAATCAGGTCTGAGCAGTAAGAAACACATAAAATGAAATCATTATTTTCACAATAAGCACATCCTTTCTTTCCAACAGTGTATACTTTAAATCATCACGCTTAAAAGTCGATTTCAGTAAAAATCATTTGGAAATATACTTGCCAATAGTTTCAACATAACTTTCTAGAAGTTTAGTGTAAAAATGATAAAAATCATAAAAAGCCCCTAGGGAAAAACATATTTCATAAGTTCAGAGTGAAAGTGGGAAAATCATAAGTAGCCCCTCGGGCAAAACATGTATCAGAAACTGCCCCTCGGGCGTAACATCAATCAGAATCTGCCCCTCGGCCATACCTCACAGTCACTCATAATCAGCCCCTCGGGCAACCTCACAGTCACTCATACCTCCCAATCATTGGTCACACGACACTCGCACTCAGTAGGTACCTACGCTCACCGGGTGTGTGTACAGACTCCGGAGGGGCTCCTTCAGCCCAAGCGCTAATATCAAGCCACCTCGTGGCATATCATATCCTCACAATCAGGCCCTCGGCCTCACTCAGTCAGCAACTCTCAAAAGCCTCTCCGGCGTATCAGTAAAACGGGGTACTCGACCCAAAAACATAATTTTCTATCTCAAAATAGTGTAAATAAGGCTGAGTTTCGAAATCAGTTAAACATAACCGGACTGAATGTAAATCATAAGTCAACACAGTGAGGAAATGGCAGTAAAAAAGCCCCCCAAGAGGTCTAAACAAGTCGGCACAAAGCCCCAAACATGGCTTACAACCCAAATATAACAATAGTCTTAAAACACAATTTAACATATGATTTAAAAGTAAACACGCGACTCAATAGTTGCCACGGGAAGGACCAAGTCCAAATCCAAAAATCAGTGCACGCCACACACTCGTCATCCGGCATGTGCGCCACTCTAAAAATAGTGAGAAAAGCGAAGTCCGGGGTTTCCTACCCTCAGGACAAAATTTACAATCATTACTTACCTCAACCCGGGCCAAAATACTAATCCGCGATGCTCTTGCCCCTCGAATAGGCTCCCGATTGCTCCGAATCTAACCAAAACAAGATTAACATCATCAATATACGCTAAATCAACAAGGCCCAATCAAAACCTATCAATTTTAGGCACAATTCCCGAAATTGGCCAAACTCGAGCCCCGAGCCCCGTCTCGAAATTTGATAAAAATCGTGTCACAAGAATCCTTATCCTTTTCCGAGTCTACACATATAAAACGCATCAAAATCCGACCACAAACAACCCGTAAATTCCTTAATTATAAGTCTCAATTTCCCAAGCCCTAAACCCCCAATTTATGCCATTAAATCCACTAATTCCAAACCTAATCCGTCACGTAATAACATAGAATCAAGTTTATAGTCCGAGAAACTTACCTCCACCGAAGACCCTCGAAATCCTTCTCCAAATTTCTCTCAAAATGACTCAACCCGTATGCAAAAATGATAAGAAATGCCAAAAATTCGCGGAGGCACATATTTATACTTCCTACCCAGTTAAACTGCACCTGCGGACAAAATCTTGCACCTCCGGACCCGCTCCTGCGGTCCCAGGTGCGCACATGCGAAAAGTCACTCAAAGTCCAAATTCCGCACCTGCGACTCCATTTCTGCACCTGCGATTCCGCAGGTGCGGTCCCATGTCCGCATCTGCGGGCCCTCACTGAGCTGCCCAAATTCCGCATCTGCGGATTCTTTTCCGCTTCTGCAGGTCCGCACCTCTTTTTCCCCATCCGCAGGTGCGATCACAGCAGTAAAGTGGCACCAACAACAGCTTTGCTGCAAATTTACAAGCCCAAACCTCCGTTAACCATCCGAAATCAAATCTCGAGCCCCTCGGGACCCCAACCAAAAATACCAACAAGTCCCATAATCTTATTCAAACTTAGTCGAGCCTTAGAAACACAAAAAACAACGCAAAAACACAAAAATCACATCAAATTCAAGCCTATGAACATTGAAACTTCTAAATTTCACCAAGGATGCCGAAACCATCAAAACATATCCGATTGACCTGAAAATTTGCGCACATATCCAAAATGACGTTACGAACCTGCTCCAAATTCCAAAATTCCATTCCGACCCAGATAGCCTATTTTCCACTGCCGACCGGAAATTGCCAAAACCTAACTTCCATCAATTCAAGCCTAATTCTATACCGGAGAACAAAACCACATTTCGAGCACACTCCTAAGTCCCAAATCACCTAACGAAGCTATCCAAACCATAAAATCTACATTCTGAGGTCGTGTACCAATAAGTCAACTTTCAGTTGACTTTTCCAACTATTAAGCCAATTTAAGAGACTAAGCGTCTCATTTCTCTCCAAAAATCACTCCGAACCTGAGCCAACCAATCTAACACAACATTATGAAGCTGAAATGGGGGAAACACGACTATTACTCTCAGAATGACCGGCCGGGTCGTTACATCCTCCCCCACTTAAACATACATTCATCCTCGAACGTGCCAAGAGTTGTTCTCCAACACAATCAAACTGCCGCGTAACCTCACCATGCACATACCCGGGGGTGATCCCACGTCACCCTATCCCATATAGGTCCAATAGCACAACACAGTTGAAATATCGAAATCCAACCTGACCCATAAACCTTAGAACCAAATTTCCACTTCTGAAGTAATTTACAAGATCAAAATTCTACAACTATGAACTGAATAAGTCGGAACACACTGTATCAAGCCATATCCGTAACCCCATATGTAATCACATAACATAAGACATGACTTAAACACTCATAGCGATAACTCTTAATCACAATAGCTGCTCAAACAACCCAATACCGGTAGATAACCTCTTATCAAGCAAAGCCTCGCCCTAACACTATCATATACTACCGATGATGAAAGAAACACGTAGAAACTAGAAACCATTCGTCCGACCAGTCAGACATGAAGCTCCCCCTTCCCAAACAGGAATTATAGCAAATTCGTAGGCCGAGTCCCAATATTTATCTTTCCAACTATGCTGTAGTCAATTCTGACAGTATTCATTCTAGGTCCAATGACCTCTTCCCATCCGACACGACCACTCTGATGACATGACACATCAATACAATTCAAGGCCATAACCCGTGCAACTCGTGCACTCAATAGCAACATCCCAATGTAACCAAATTATATAAAAGATTCACACGAGAGGACCATCCCGCCATTAACAATTACCGTCACAACACCATGCTAAGAGCTTGACACTCATCGAAAAATCAAAACACACGAATCTGACATCAAGGATCATACCTCCACATAACTCCCGTACAATGCGTGATCCCATCCACACGCTGAAGAAGAGTCTTGGTTCGAAGTATAGGGAAAGAGGGAGACCACTGAATAAGTTGGCTTAGCTGTGAACATGAAATACTTTGAGTCACCTTGATCAAAATCAATAACCATGAGCAATTCTACATCAAGTACTCAAAGTGCGTTGCCCTAACAACGGGGAATCGGACGATACCATGCCACACGAACCCGAAAGAACATAACCAATACGTCTTAATCCGCAATACCCAATTACTTACCTTACTCAAATCCCGCTATAAGCCCAATTAGCACCGCACCATATGTTCCTAAAATCATTAATCACAACTCCTCGCAACACCGAAGGGTAACTCATACATCCCTCCGGAACACGAATAAGCTCAATGACAATCGAATGGTACATCCCTCAACAATAGAAATTCGGAGTCAACAATTCTGACCTGGTGCAGAATATATTCATACACGCCTACCAATAACCCTACATCAACTCTGGTCACCGACAACAGATAGATAACTCACCGAAAAGGTCACAATGACTGAATCATGGTACATCCTAACATCTGACTAGCTTTGCTCGCATCTTCACAGTTCAATACCAATAAATAACCTGTTTATGAGAACTCTTAGTCTCGAAGTCCATGAAGCGCATAAATCTCCATATTTGATCCCATCTCCGTCGCTCGAATATATATCACCTCTAATACTCAATCATTCCACGAGGGATACCCCTATAATTCTTCTGTTCCACCAAGCAACCTTGAATATCAGCAGTTGGATCAAACAAGAGAGCGTCGAAATACCAATGAAGTACCCTTAACTCCGCACATTGCCACTTCTGAAATGTATACCCTCATCAAGCCACCCAATAGTGATATCATCTACCTAGTCGTCTGAAACTGTCGATGCTGTCTAAGAATTTTGACCTTCCTTCCAGAATTGAACCGTGACCTCACATGTGCCAATATCAACTCTACACAACATACCGCATACGCGATGCCATCCTTTGATGAATATGAGAGCTTTATGATCCCTTCCGAGCCATAAGCGACTACGCACCCAACTGGAAGAACTTCCCATTTGATCCCATTTAGAAGCAAAATCACTATACATCACCTGCACCTCACGACAGTAGAAAAAAGTACGCATCTATAACCGTGGTAGAAACCATCAGGAACTATCCGAATCCCATTTGCCCAACACCAAACCGTCAGGACTGAATCCTTCTAACTCAACCAAGCTACACATGCCCCTAAAAATCCAAGAGCATTTCTAAGAAAGACCTGTAAAAACTCATTACCTCATGCACACCCAAAGAATTAATCGTATCCCTTACCATGCCGATCCGACCCACTGCCAAGTTTTCCTATTTATCCAAGTTCCTTCTGACTTACCTTCGAATTGATGCTTCTCCTTGCCATAATACCGCAATTCTCAACCCAGAATCACCACACGCGACCCAAGCATAAAACCATACCGTCTGAGGCTCATAAGCCGCTGAATACTCTCTCAAATATCCCCAAAATTACCATATTCAAAATACTTACCTTGAAGAGAGTTCCTGTGAATCTAAATCCATTACCTTAACTTTCTTGATACCGATATGTAAAATCCATGATAATGTAGAAATGCTACAAGTCTTGACACCTTCCAACGTAAATCTTAGTTCTAGCCCAGAACACACCTTGAAGATTCCCAATTGTTATATTCAACCTTGAATCCGTCAGAACCATTCACGAGAGTCATCCACTCTACTCAAACCTCAATTTCACTGATCAAGAAGACAGAATGACCTGACCCCATTTGCACAGCAACATACTAGGAAAGTAATCCACGCATTTGAAGCAACAAGCAAATTTATACACTGTACCGACTACACCTTTTACAATTACAACTCAATCATTCAATAGAACTCATCTATCCATAAAGTACGTTACAACCTGTATCGAAGAACTTCTATTACTCGAGTCATTCCCGAACTCCCCCTCAGCACGTCGAAACTGATCCACCAATATACCTCGAACTGAAACCAATACAACCTATAATCGCACAATCAACTTATCATTAACAGTCTCCCCCACTTGGCTCAGAGACCTTGATTAAAACAAACAATAACTCACAATGCCCATACGCTATCATTGTCACCATACTGCAGTGAGATTCAACTAAATCCTTCATAAGATCATATATAACTCAAACCATTTAACATCCCAAATCATCTACGACCTCATATTCACCGTTGCAATAGCCGTGCCAATTCCCACAAGTGAGCTAAACTCAAATTGAAACATATATCAATTACTGGTAAAAGAGAACTTGCTACAAAACAACATAAGGATCACACCAGCTCGCGGGAAATAGCCCTGCCTGCTTAGCCTCAAACTGATATCTCTCTACACACTTCCGAAGATCATAGCTGTTACACAATCTCTTTACCTTCCTACATTAGAACAAATCAATGCGTACCCTCAAGACATCACAATAAGCGGTATGAGAACATGAAGCTAAGGGCAGAACTAACACTGGAGTTGCGACTAAAGAATTCTTGAGCTTCTGGAAGCTCTACCCACACTCGTCTAACCACATGGATACCCTCACTGGACACCACGTGTCCCATAATGCTACTGAACTGAGCCCAAAAATTCACACTTGGAGAACTTTGCATCAAGCTTCTCCTCCATCAATCTCTATGATATCGGCCTCAAATACTGAGTATGCTACCCCTGGATACGGGTATACGCCAGGGTGCCATCAATGAATACAATAAAAAAGGAGTGCTAATACGGCTGGAGTACACCGTTAATCAAATACATGAATGCTACTGGGACAAATGATCAGCCCGAAAGACATCACCAGGAACTCATAACACAACAGAAGGATCCGCTTCACTCCACAATTGAACAACATAAGAGGTCTTCCCATACACTCACGACTTAAGGCCATGTGCCAACTCCATACAGAAGTCGAACACTCAATAGTTCTTGCTACATATCCGGCCCATCCCTTTTTGTCACAATCAAACAATATGAACACATCTCACCCTCAAATAATACTCACCACATAGACATCCAGTAACAAAGTACCGTCAATAAGGACACCAACGGACATATAAGTCCCCAAATGCACGGCTCACACAAGAAGTTTAGTGTAAAAATGATAAAAATCATAAAACGCCCCTTGGGCAAAATATATTTCATAAGTTCAGAGTGAAGGTGGTAAAATCATAAGTAGCCCCTCGGGACAAACATGTATCAGAAACTTCCCCTCGGGCGTAACATCAATCAGAATCAGCCCCTTGGGCATACCTCACAGTCACTCATAATCATCCCCTCGGGCAACCTCACAGTCACTCATACCTCCCAATCACTCGGCAATCGACACTCGCACTCAGTAGGTACCTACGCTCACTGGGGGTGTGTACAGACTCCGGAGGGGCTCCTTCAGCCCAAGCGCTAATATCAAGCCACCTCGTGGCATATCATATCCTCACAATCACGCCCTCGGCCTCACTCAGTCAGCAACTCGCAAAAGCCCCTCGGGCGTATCAGTAAAACGGGGTACTCGACCCAAAAAAATCATTTTATATCTCAAAATCGTGTAAATACGGCTGAGTTTTGAAATCTGTTAAACATAACATGTCTGAGTGTAAATCATAAGTCAACACAGTAAGGAAATAACAGTAAAATAGCCCCCAAGGGGTCTAAACAAGTCAGCACAAGGCCCCAAACATGGCTTACAACCCAAATATAACAATAGTCTTCAAACACAATTTAACATATGATTTAAAAGTAAACGCGCAACTCAATAGTTGCCACGGGAAGGACTAAGTCCAAATCCAAAAATCAGTGCACGCCACACACTCGTCATCCGGCATGTGCGCCACTCTAAAAATAGTGAGAAAATACGAAGTTCGAGGTTTCCTACCCTCAGGACAAAATTTACAGTCATTACTTACCTCAACCCGGGCCAAAATACTAATCCGCGATGCTCTTGCCCCTCGAATCGGCTCCCGATTGCTCCGAATCTAACCAAAACCAGATTAACATCATCAATATACGCTAAATGAACAAGGCCCAATCGAAAACTATCAATTTTAGGCACAGTTCCCTAAATTGGCCAAACTCGAGCCCCGGGCCCACGTCTCGAAATTCGATAAAAGTTGTTTCAAAAGAATCCTTATCCTTTCCCGAGTCTACACATATAAACCGCATCAAAATTCGACCACAAACAACCCGTAAATTCCTTAATTATAAGTCTCAATTTCCCAAGCCCTAAACCCCCAATTTATGCCATTAAACCCACTAATTCCAAGCATAATCCGTCACATAACAACATAGAATCAAGTTTATAGTCTGAGAAACTTACCTCCATCAAAGACCCTCGAAATCCTTCTCCAAACTGCTCTCAAAATGATTAGAAATGCCAAAAATTCGCTGAGGCACATATTTATACTTCCTGCCTTGTTAAACCGCACCTGCGGCCAAAATATCGCACCTGGGGTCCCAGGTGCGCCCCTGCAAAAAGTCACTCAAAGTCCAATTTCCGCACCTGCGACTCCATTTCCGCACCTGCGACTTCGCAGGTGCGGTCCCATTTCCGCATCTGTGGGCCCTCACTGAGCTGCCCAAGTTCCGAATCTGCGGATTCCTTTCCGCTTATGCGGGCCCGCACCCGCGGTTCCCTATCCGCAGGTGTGGTCACACCAGTAAAGTGGCACTAGCAGCTACTTTGCTGAAAATTTACAAGCCCAAACCTCCGTTAACCATCCGAAATCAAATCTCGAGCCATTCGGGGCCCCAACCAAAAATACCAACAAGTCCCATAACCTTATTCAAACTTAGTCGAGCCTTCGAAACACCAAAAACAACGCAAAAACACCAAAATCACATCAAATTCAAGCTTATGAACTTTGAAACTTCTAAATTTCACAAGGATGCCGAAACCATCCAAAACCCATCCGATTGACCTGAAAATTTTTGCACATATCCAAACTGTCATTACGAACCTGCTCCAACTTTCGGAATTCCATTCCGACCCCGATAGCCTATTTTCCACTGCCGACCGGAAATCGCCAAAAACTAATTTCCGCCAATTCAATCCTAATTCAACATCGGACATCAAAGCCACATTCCGAACACACTCCTAAGTCCCAAATCACCTAACGAAGCTATCCGAACCATAAAATCTACATTCCGAGGTTGTTTACTAATAAGTCAACTTCCGGTTGACTTTTCCAATTGTTAAGCCAATTTAAGAGACTAAGTGTCTCATTTCTTTCCAAAAATCGCTCTGAACCCGAGCCAACTAATCTAACACAACATAATCAAGCTGAAATGGGGGAAACGGTGCTATTACTCTCGGAATGACCGGCCGGGTCGTTACATCCTCCTCCACTTTAACATACGTTTGTCCTCGAACGTGCCAAGAGTTGTTCTCCAACACCATCTAACTGTCGCGTAACCTCGCCATGCACATACCAGGGGGTAATCACACGTCAACCTATCCCATATAGGTCCAATAGCACAACATAGTTGAAATTTCGAAATCCAACCTGACCCATAAACCTTAGAACCAAATTTCCACTTCCAAAGTAATTTGCAAGATCAAAATTCCATAACTATAAACTGAATAAGTCGGAGCATACTATATCAAGCCATATCCGTAACCCCAGATGTAATCACATAATATAACTCATGACTTAAACACTCATTGCGATAACTCCTAATCATAATAGCTGCTAAAACAACCGAATACCGGTAAATAACCTCTTCCCATCTGACACGACCCAATACCATTCGTCCGATCAGTCAGACATAAAGCTCCCCCTTCCCAAACAGGAATTATAACAGATTTGTAGGCCGACTCCCAATGTTTATCCTTCCAACTATGTTGTAGTCAATTCTGACAGTATTCATTCTAGGTCCAATGACCTCTTCCCATCTGACACGACCACTCTGATGACATGACACATCAATACAATTCAAGGCCATAACCTTTGCAACTCGTGCACTCAATAGCAACATCCCAATGTAACCAAATTATATGAAAGATTCACACGAGAGGACCATCCCGCCATTAACAATTATCGTCACAACACCATGCTAAGAGCCTGACACTCATCGAAAAATCAAAACACACGAATCTGACACCAAGGATCATACCTCCACATAACTCCGCTAGAATGCATGATCCCATCCACACATTGGTCCACATGAAATACTTCGAGTCACCTAGCTCAAAATCAAAAAACATGCGCAATTCGACATTAAGTACTCAAAGTACGTTGCCCTAACCACGGGGAATCGGACGATACCATGCCACATGAACCCGAAAGAACATAACCAATACGTCTTAATCCGCAATACCCAATTACTCACCCTACTCAAATCCCGCTATAAGCCCAATTAGCACCATTCCTACAACCAACAATCACAACTCCTCGCAAAACCGAAGGGTAACTCATACATCCCTCCAGAAAACGAATAAACTCAGTGAAATTCGAAGTCAGCAATTCCGACCCGGTGCAGAACACACATTCATACAGGCCTACCAATAACCCTACATTAACTCAGGTCACCCATAACATATAAATAACTCACCAAAAAGTTCACAATGACTGAATCATGGTACATCCTAATATCTGACTAGATTTGCTCGTATCTTCACAGTTCACTACCACAAAATAACCTATTTATGAGAACTCTCAGTATCGAAGTCCATGAAGCACACGAATCACCATATCTGATCCCATCTCCGCCGCTCGAATATATATCACCTCTAATACTCAATCATTCCACGAAGGATACCCCTATAATTCTTCTGTGCCACCAAGAAACCTTGAATATCAGCAGTCGGATCCAACAAAAGAGCGTCGAAATATCAATGAAGTACCCTTAACTCCGCACATTGCCCCTTCTGAAATGTATACCCTCATCAAGCCACCCAATAGTGATATCATCTACCTAGTCGTCTGAAACTGTCAATGCTGTCTAAGAATTTTGTCCTTCCTTCCAGAACTGAACCGTGACCTCACATGTGCCAATCTCAAATCTACACAACATACCGCATACGCTATGCCATCCTATGATGAATATGAGAACTCTATGATCCCTTCCGATCCACAAGCGACTACGCATCCAACTGGACAAGAACTTCCCATTTAATATCATTTAGAAGCAAAATCACTATACATCACCTACACCTCAAGGCAGTAGAAAATACGCATCTCTAACCGTCGTAGAAACTATCAGGAACTATCCGAATCCCATTTTCACAACACCAAACTGTCAGGACTGAATCCTTCTAACTCAACCAAGCTACGCATGCCCCTAAAAATCCAAGAGCATTGCTAAGAAACACCTATAAAAACTCATTACCTCATGAACACCCAAAGAACTAATCGTATCCCTTACCATGCCAATCCGACCCACTACCAAGTTGTCCTATTTATCCAAGTTCCTTCTGACTTACCTTCAAATTGATGCTTTTCCTTGCCATAATACCGCAATTCTCAACCCAGACTCACCACAGGTGACCCAAGCATAAAACCATACCGTCTGAGACTCATAAGCCACTGAATACTCTCTCAAATATCCCCAAAAGTACCACATTCAAAATACTTACCCTGAAGAGACTTCCTGCGAATCTAAATCCATTACCTTCACTTTCTTGATACCGATATGTGGAATCCATGATAATGTAGAAATGCCACAAGTCTTGACACCTTCCAACGTAAATCTTAGTTCTAGCCCAGAACACATCTTGAAGATTCCCAATTGTTGTATTCAACCTTGAATCCGTCAGAACCATTCTTGAGATTCATCCACTCTACTCAAACCTCAATTTCACCGATCTATAATAATAAGAAGGAGAGAGAGAAGGACTGCGGACGCGTGCATCTACCTCGCAAAAATCTCCGAGAAGTCTCTGGAACGGATACACAACTCACTCTGCCCTAACACCTGGATTTGCACACAAGGTGCATGGAGTAATGTGAGTACGCCAACTAAGTGGTAATGAAGATAAATCAGGTCTGAGCAGTAAGAAACACATAAAATCAAATCATCATTTCAAAATAAGCACAACCTTTCTTTCCAACAATGTATACGTTAAATCATTACGCTTAGAAGATGATTTCAGTAAAAATCATTTGGAAATATACTTGCCAATAGTTTCAACATAGCTTTCAAGAAGTTTAGTGTAAAAATGATAAAAATGATAAAAAGCCCCTCGGGTAAAACATATTTCATAAGTTCAGAGTGAAAGTGATAAAATCATAAGTAGCCCCTCAGGAAAAACATGTATCAGAAACTTCCCCTCGAGCGTAACATCAATCAGAATTAGCCCCTCAGACATACCTCACAATCACTCATAATCAGCCCCCCGGGCAACCTCACAATCACTCATACCTCCCAATCACTCTTCACTCGGCACTCGGCACTCGCACTCAATAGGTACCTGCGCTCACTGGGGGTGTGTACAGACTCCAGAGGGGCTTCTTTAGCCAAAGCGCTAATATCAAGCCACCTCGTGGCATATCATATCCTCACAATCACGCCCTCGGCCTCACTCAGTCAGCAACTCTCAAAAGCCCCTCGGGCGTATCAATAAAACGGGGTGCTCGACCCAAAAACGTCATTTTATATCTCAAAATAGTGTAAATAAGGTTGAGTTTCGAAATCAGTTAAACATAACATGACTGAGTGTAAATCATAAGTCAACACAGTGAGGAAATAACAGTAAAAAAGCCCCCAAGGGGTCTAAACAAGTCGGCACAAGGCCCCAAACATTGCTTACAACCCAAATATAACAATAGTCTTAAAACATAATTGAACATATGATTTAAAAGTAAACAAGCAACTCAATAGTTTCCACGGGAAGGACCAAATCCAAATCCAAAAATCAGTGCATGCCACACACTTGTCATCCGGCATGTGCGCCACTCTAAAAATAGTGAGAAAATATGAAGTCCGCAGTTTCCTACCCTCAGGAAAAAATTTACAGTCATTACTTACCTCAACCCGGGCCAAAATACTTATCCATGATGCTCTTGCCCCTCGAATCGGCTCCCGATTGCTCCGAATCTAACCAAAACTAGATTAACCTCATCAATATACGCTAAATGAACAAGGCCCAATCGAAAACTATCAATTTTAGGCACATTTCCCAAAATTCAGCAAACCCGAGCCCGGGCCCACGTCTCGGAATTCGATAAAAATAGCTCCTTATCCTTTCTGGAGTCTACACATATAAAACACATCAAAATTCGACTACAAACAACCCTAAATTCCTTAATTATAAGTCTCAATTTCCCAAGCCCTAAACCCCCAATTTATGCCATTAAATCCACTAATTCCAAGCCTAGTCCGTCACATAATAACATAGAATCAATTTTATAGTCTGAGAAACTTACCTCCACTGAAGACCCTCGAAATCCTTCTCCAAATTGCTCTCAAAATGACTCAACCCACATGCAAAAATGATGAGATATGCCAAATATTCGCGGAGGCACATATTTATACTTCCTGCCCAGTTAAACCGCACCTGCGGCCAAAATCTCGCACCTGCGGACCCGCTCCTATGGTCCCACGTGCGCACCTGCGAAAAGTCACTCAAAGTCCAATTTTCGCACATGCGACTCCATTTCTGCACATGCGACTCTGCAGGTGTGGTCCCACGTCCGCATCTGTTGGCCCTCACTGAGCTGCCCAAATTCTACATCTGCGGATTCCTTGCGCTTCTGCGGGTCCGCACCTGCGGTTCCCCATCCGAAGATGCGGTCACAACAGTAAAGTGGCACCAGCAGCAGCTTTGCTGCAAATTTACAAGCCCAAACCTCCATTAACCATCCGAAATTAAATCCCGAGCCCCTCGGGGCCCCAACCAAAAATACCAAAAAGTCCCATAACTGTATTCAAATTTAGTTGAGCCTTCGAAACACCCAAAACAATGCAAAAAAATCAAAATCACATCAAATTTAAGCCTATGAACTTTGAAACTTCTAAATTTCACCAAGGATGCCGAAACCATCCAAAACACATCCGATTGACCTGAAAATTTGCGCACATATCCAAAATGACATTACGAACCTACTCCAACTTCTGGAATTCCATTCCGACCCCGATAGTCTATTTTCCACTGCCGACCGAAATTCGCCAAAAACTAATTTCCGCCAATTCAAGACTAATTCTACACCTGACATCAAAACCACATTCCGAACAGACTCCTATGTCCCAAATCACCTAACAAAGCTATGCGAACAATAAAATCTACATTCCGAGGTCGTTTACCAATAAGTCAATTTCTGGTTGACTTTTCCAACTATTAAGCCAATTTAAGAGACTAAGTGTCTCATCTCTCTCCAAAAATCACTCTGAACCCGGGCCAACCAATCTAACACAACATAATGAAGCTGAAATGGGGGAAATGGAGCTATTACTCTTGGAACGACCAGCCGGGTCGTTACACCATTTAACCAACAATCATGAGTCAAATAAGACAAGTGTATAACTACAACTTTATAAGAAAGCTTAACATGACAAAATAATCCTTAATGACCATTTTAATAAGTCATTACTTTAAGCATGATTTTAATTCATAATTTTGAGTCATTACATAGTCATACAATCAGTGAAACGTAGATATTAAATTCACAAAGTCCAAATGAGGCATATCATAACCAAAACTCTACTTGATATGGTCATAACCTAGATACGCATATACGCTCGTCACCTCCCATATACGTGGCCCCTAATTCAAGCACCAAATAACAAATAGATTACCTACTAGAAGAATTCCCTCTTAGAAGGATAGACAAGAGACTTACCTCCATTTGGTAACATCTTAAACCTTCCAAAATAACTTTTAATTTCAATTCCACCTCCAAACGACTTGAATATAGTCAAGTATTGTTCAAATAAGTCAATACAAGATTTAAAAATTGATTCCATAAAAAAAATCAATCTTTAATCAAATCTCAAAAAGTCAATAAAAGTTAACCTTGGGATCCAGGCCCATAATCCAAAATTGATCATAGATATGGTTCATCCATAACCCCATGAGTCCAAATATACAATTAAGTTCCAAATCAAGTTCCAATTTCATAATCAAAACCTCCAAAATGACTCTCTTAAGTTTTTACCAAACCCCCAAATTTCTAAACTCTAATTCCTCGTTTTAGGGGTTATAAATCCATTTAGATTCTTGAAATATCATCACAAATAAGTAGAAATCACCTACCCTCTAGCCTTGTAAGAAAATCTACTTGAACAACTGCCCCTCTCCAAGTTTAGGGCACAAATTATGAGAGAATGGGTAAAATCCTGAAATGGCCACTTAAATATACTACCCAGATATATCCTTCGCGATTGCAATCAAGTGCTCTGCGATCATGAAACATAAAAATGCACCATCCTGGAATCGCTTCATCACAAACGTGTAAGAACCCCATGAACACGATTACCAACTAACCACTCCCCTTCGCAAACTTGAGCTTCCCCTTCGTGAACGCGAGCACACCTACTTGATCTTCCACGAACACGATTGCTGCCCTACAATGTAACGACATAACCAGCTGTTTTGAGCTTAAGCGTTCCATTCTGTGGTTTGAGACTTTTAGTAGCTTCAATTATGTACTATGACTTGCGTGCATGGTTGGTTTCGATATTGATTGGGAAGAATGATTCTCGTTTTAGAAGCTTTCAGTTTGTAGAGTTGACCAAGGTTAGAATTTTGGATAAATGAACTCGAAATAGGGTTTTAATTATTCTAATAAGGTTTTATGATGATTTTAGACATGTCCACAAAGTTTGGTTAAATTACGATGAGTTTTGGATAAGTTTGGTTGTATGGTAATTGTTTTCGGTTTCGACGTCGATATGGGCATAAAGGTTACCATATTGAGAAAACGGCCTTTAATTCATGTTTCGAATAAATAATTATATCTGTATTGTAATTTTGGAACCATAGCAACTGAAATACTCAAGTTTCGACATCGTGTGAGGAATTTATGATCATTTTAATAAGAATGGGGTTGCCAGATTTTTCATATTAATTACAAAATTTCTTTATTTTAAGGTCAAATGGAGTGATTCAAAAGCCTAACTTGACTGGAATTTCACGAGGAATCCGTTGGAGGCATCAAAAGTGATTTTTGGGATCGTTTGGCACAAAATGAGGCAGAGCAGCTAGACATTTTTGGCTATTACTGTTGTCAGAGTTTTTCTCATCTCGAAAGTTTGGGATTGGGATAGTTCAAGGATGTTCTTCAAGTTTCTTCCATGGGGTAAAGACTAAACCATAACCTAAGTATTTACCTTTGATTCATTCCCTTGGTTTAAGCTTTAATCCATGATTTTAATTGAAAACCCATTTAATTCTTTAAATCAAGACCTAGGTTTATGTCCTAAATTTTTAAAAATTAAAAATGAGTTAGAGACATTTATTTCCTGATTCCTTTTGGGGTCGTGTTCTCCTATATTAGGAAAACAACATACTCGAATTTGGCGAGTTTTGGAGGAGTATTTCAGGAGATATGTGACTCAACTAGTGTGGGTTGGACTCTTGGGTTATGAACAACCAAGAGCAATGTTTTGGTAAATTGGTTGAGCTATCGGACTCTGATTGAGTCGGTTTTCATTCATATGAGCTTGTATTTGGCCTAGTTGAGGTAATTATCTTGCCTAACTATGTGTGGGGAAACTACCCCTTAGGATTTGGGTTGAATGTGCTATTTGTGTTATGTAAAAGCCGTGTATGCAAGGTGACGAGTGGGTACACGGGCTATATGTGGTACATGACCGGTTTAGATTATCTAGCATCTTTCCATACCTTTAAATGAATTATCATAACATGTTATATCTCTCATTATTAATATACCCTTACATGCTTTATTTGACGTTGTTAGCACATGTTCTATCTCTTACTTGTTATTTTGCCCTTATATGCTGTAGTTGAAGTTATTGCCTTCCTTATTGTCTTGTTACCTCATAATTGTTGAATCACTTTAATTGAAGTTGTTATTTCGTGAAATATCATCTTGTAGATTTATTGATGTTGAAGTTGTAATAGCCGTTATCACATTGAGGCGATGTTGTTAATTGTTGAGATACCTTTCCTTGTTGAGAACTCCATTCATTTTGTTATTGTTGAAATTCTTGTACACATTGTGGTTGAGCCATGGGCTATTTGTTGTGGAAATATTAGTGGTGTTGACTTTGTGAAAATTTGTGGCATATAGGCACTTGTGGTGCGAGTTGTGATTGTATTATGATATTGATACGCATGCGGTGGTATAAGGCTAGGGGTTGATACACATGCGATGAGATAAGGTGGGCTTGATACACATGTTGCTATTAGGGAAACTACTTGAAGCCACGCGGTAAGATAAGGTGGTATAAAATGTAACAACTTATTTCTGAAAAAATAAATTTCAAAACTAAATGTAAGGCTCACGCGGTGATATAAGGAAAGATTGTAATTGAAATTGTAAATGTGAATACGAGGCGGGTACCTCGATTGTGATTTTCATTGTACATTCCATGTTGGAACAACTTGTTGATTTGAACGTTCATTGTTCTTCATTCAATCATTCATTCACATATTGATTGTGTTTGTTATTTGTTGTTATCTTGGTGTTGGAACTATTTCGGTTTCTTGTGTGAGTCATGCATTCTACGTGATTTTTTGTGTTGCTTTAACAAGCCAACTTGTGCCTCCGTTATAACTTGGTAAATTGATTGTCAATGTGAATTTAATTGCATGGAGTCACTTTATCATATTCTATTGAGTTGTTAACATAATGGTTTACATAAAAATATTTTGAACATGCATTATTTCACGTACTTCTTAAGATAGAACTCGTTATCTCACTCGGTACCTTATTATTCAAAATGGTTATCACACTTTCACTATAATTGGGTTCTCAAATAATGCTCATCATCCTGTTAGACGTTTAATTTACATAAAATTGTTATCATGTTTTTCCTTAACAAGTTCTATATTTAATTCGTTAATTTAACTTATTTTTGTTTTGTTTAAAAATGATACTTTTACTTAATTTTATTGATTTCTAAACTAAACCGATCTTATACTCTGTTTCGTACAAATTGTATATTATTTTACTTTAATTGATTTCTAAAATAAACTCATTATTTTATTTGACACCTTACTTAAATTCAAGATTGTTATTATGTTTTATGGTGCTTAAGTTTATCTTTCGTTCATCTAAATTAATATTTATCACGGTTGCAAATTACATGGTAGCACGTGGGCTTTACCGTGCGAAGGTGATTGTTATTGTGGGTACGAGGTGCCATATGTGTAATATTTGGAAATTGTGGTCCATCACAAGTGGTTTATGAGGTGTGGTGATTCGGGGTAATTCTTGTTGTAAATCCATGCGTTGAGAGTGATTTGATTATTCAGGGTTTCATCCATATTTCCTTATTTGAGTTCATTTACATCTCATCAATGTTTTAATTATGTTGTTTCTTTATTACTCGTTTACTACTTGCTGCCATTTATGTTTGTATTACTTCATTATTGGTTGTAAATCAATAATTTTTCCGCCATTGGTCTTATATTGATGTTCTTTCCATTATTAGCTTATGCATATCTTGAACAGGTTTCAATGTCTAATATGTGTTTTGACCTGGCCTCGTCACTACTCTACCGATGTTAGGCTTGATAATTACGGGGTACCATTGTTGTGTACTCATGCTACGCTTCTTCTCATTTTTGTGTAGACCCTGTCACACCTCCTTTTTACTACTACCCCGATAAATGAAGGGTAATAAGGGAGTTTTTCCAATTAAAGTGACATTATTCAGA